>CM050167.1:5039023-5278909 GCA_027410445.1 Discoglossus pictus
GGTCGGGTATGTGATGCTGGGACTTGGGATGTGGGTTGGGGCCAGGGATATGGGTTGGGGCCAGGGATGTGAGGTCGGGTATGTGAGGCTGGGACTTGTTATGTGGGGTTGGGGCCAGGGATGTGGGATCGGGTATGTGAGGCCGGGTATGTGAGGCTGGGGATTGGGATGTGGGGTTGGGGCCAGGGATGTGAGGCTAGGGCCGGGGATGTGGGTCCGGGATGTAAGGCTGGGGCCGGGGATGTGGGGCGTGGGGTCGTGGCTGGGGATGTGGGGCTTGGGATGTGAGGCTGGGGCCGGGGATGTGGGGTTGGGTATGAGGGGCCAGGGATGTGGGGTTGGGTATGAGGGGCCAGGGATGTGAGGCTGGGGCTGTGGGGCTGGAGCCGGGGATGGGAATGTTGGTCCTGGAATGTGGGGCTGGGGATGTGGGGCCGGGAATGTGGGGCCGGGGCTGGGGATGTGGGGGCTGGAGCCGGGCATGTGAATGTGGGTCCGGGAATGATGGGCTGGGGATGTGAGGCTGGGGATGTGAGGCTGGGGATTTGGGGTTGGAGCCGCGAATGTGGTGCCGGGGATGTGAGGCTGGGGCTTGGGATATGGGGTTGGGGCCAGGGATGTAAGGCTTGGGATATGGGGTTGGGTCCATGGATGTGGGGCCGGGGCTTCTGATATGGGGTTGGGGCCAGGGATGTGGGGTCGGGGATGCGAGGCTGGGGATGTGGGGTCGGGTATGTGAGGTTGGGGCCAGGGATGTGGGGTTCGGGCCGGGGATGTGGGGTTCGGGCCAGGGATGTGGGGTTGGGGCTGGGGATGTGGAAATGTGAGGCTGGGGATGTGGGGATGTGAGGCTGGGGATGTGAGGCTGAGAATGTGGGGATGTGAGGCTGGGGATGTGGGGATGTGAGGGTGGGGATGTGGGGATGTGAGGCCGGGGATGTGGGGTTAGTGCCAGGGATGTGAGGCTGAGGATGTGGGGTTCGGGCCGGGGATGTGAGGCTGGGGCCGGGGATGTGGGGCCGGGAATGTGGGGCCCGGCATGTGGGGCCCGGCATGTGGGGCCCAGAAATTGGGGCCCGGAATGTGGGGCCCGGAATGTGGGGCCCGGGATGTGGGGCTGGGGATCTGGTGGCTGGACCTGGGGATGTGAGGCTGGGGATGGGTAATTGGGTCCTGGAATGTGGGGCCGGCGATGTGGGGGCTTGGGATATGGGGTTGGGGCCATGGATGTGGGGCCGGGGCTTGGGATATGGGGTTGGGGCAAGGGATGTGGGGTCGGGGATGTGAGGCTGGGGATGTGGGGTTGGAGCCGGGGATGTGAGGCTGAGGATGTGGGGATGTGAGGCCAGGGATGTGGGGTCGGGGATGTGAGGCCGGGGATGTGAAGCTGAGGATGTGGGGATGTGAGGCTGGGGATGTGGGGATGCGAGGGTGGGGATGTGAGGCCGGGCATGTAGGTATGTGAGGGTGGGGATGTGAGGCCGGGGATGTGGGTTTGGGGCCGGGGATGTGGGGTTGGGGCCAGGGATGTGGGGTCGGTTATGTGAGGCTGGGACTTGGGATGTGGGGTTGTGAATGTGGGGCCAGGGATGTGAGGCTGGGGCTGGGTCTTGGGATATGGTGTTGGGGACGGGGATATGAGGCTGAGGATGTGGGGATGCGAGGCTGGGGATGTGGGGTTGGGGCCGGGGATGTGAGGCTGGCGATGTGAGGCTGGGGATGTGGGGTTGGGGCCGGGGATGTGAGGCTGGGGATGTAGGGATGTGAGGCTGGGGCTGGGATGTGGGGTTGGGGGCGGGGATGTGAGGCTGGGGCTGGGGATGTGAGGCCGTGATTTAATGCTGGGGCAGGGGATGTGGGGTTGGAGCCGGGGATGTGGGGTTGGGGTTTAGGATGTGGGGTTGGGGCCAGGGATGTGGGGCTGGGGATGGTGGGATGTGAGGCTTGGGATATGGGGCTGGGGCCGGGGATGTGAGGCTGAGGATGTGGGGCCGTGGGGCTGGAGCTGGGGATGTGGTTTTGGGGCTAGGGATGTGGGTTTGGGGCTGGGGATGTGGGGCTGGGGATGTGGGAGCTGGAGCCGGGGATGTGGGTTGGGGCCAGGGATGTGGGGTTGGGGCCAGGGATGTGAGGCTGGGGATGTGAGGCTGGGGATTTGGGGTTGGAGCCGCGAATGTGGTGCCGGGGATGTGAGGCTGGGGCTTGGGATATGGGGTTGGGGCCAGGGATGTAAGGCTTGGGATATGGGGTTGGGTCCATGGATGTGGGGCCGGGGATGTGGGGCCGGGGCTTCTGATATGGGGTTGGGGCCAGGGATGTGGGGTCGGGGATGCGAGGCTGGGGATGTGGGGTCGGGTATGTGAGGTTGGGGCCAGGGATATGGGGTTCGGGCCGGGGATGTGGGGTTCGGGCCGGGGATGTGGGTTTGGGGCTGGGGATGTGGAAATGTGAGGCTGTGGGGCTGGGGATGTGGGGATGTGAGGCTGGGGATGTGGGGTTGGGGCCGGGGATGTGAGGCTGAGGATGTGGGGATGTGAGGCCGGGGATGTGGGGTTGGGGCCGGGGATGTGAGGCTGAGAATGTGGGGATGTGAGGCTGGGGATGTGGGGATGTGAGGGTGGGGATGTGGGGATTGGGGATGTGGGGATGTGAGGGTGGGGATGTGAGGCCGGGGATGTGGGGTTAGGGCCAGGGATGTGAGGCTGAGGATGTGGGGTTGGGGCTGGGGATGTGAGGCTGGGGCCGGGGATGTGGGGCCGGGAATGTGGGGCCCGGCATGTGGGGCCCGGAAATTGGGGCCCGGGATGTGGGGCCCGGGATGTGGGGCTGGGGATGTGGTGGCTGGACCTGGGGATGTGAGGCTGGGGATGGGTAATTGGGTCCGGGAATGTGGGGCCGGCGATGTGGGGGCTTGGGATATGGAGTTGGGGCTTAGGATGTGGGGTTGGGGCCAGGGATGTGGGGCTGGGGATGGTGGGATGTGAGGCTTGGGATATGGGGCTGGGGCCGGGGATGTGAGGCTGAGGATGTGGGGCCAGGGCCGGGGAGGTGGGGCTGGAGCTGGGGATGTGGTTTTGGGGCTGGGGATGTGGGTTTGGGGCTGGGGATGTGGGGCTAGGGCCGGGGCTGTGGGGCTGGGGATGTGGGAGCTGGAGCCGGGGATGTGGGTTGGGGCCAGGGATGTGGGTTGGGGCCAGGGATGTGGGGTCGGGTATGTGAGGCTGGGGCTTGGGATGTGGGGTTGGGGCCGGGGATGTGAGGCTGGGGCCGGGGATGTGAGGCTGGGGCCGGGGATGTAAGGCTGGGGCCGGGGATGTGGAGCGTGGGGTTGGGGCCGGGGATGTGGGGCTTGGGATGTGAGGCTGGAGCCGGGGATGGGAATGTGGGTCCGGGAATGTGGGGCTGGGGATGTGGGTCCGGGAATGTTGGGATGGGGATGTGAGGGCTGGAGCCGGGGATGTGAATGTGGGTCCGGGAATGTGGGGCTGGAGCTGGGGCTTGGTATATGGGGTTGGGGCCGGGGATGTGAGGCTGGAGCCGGGTTTGTGGGGCCCGGCATGTGGGGCCCGGCATGTGGGGCCCGGCATGTGGGGCCCGGGATGTGGGGCTGGGGATGTGAGGCTGGGGATGTGGGGTTGGGGCCGGGGATGTGAGGCTGGGGATGTGGGGTTGGGGCCGGGGATGTGAGGCTGGGGCCGGGAATGTGGGGCCGGCGATGTGGGGCTTGGGATATGGGGTTGGGGCCATGGATGTGGGGCCGGGGATGTGGGGCCGGGGCTTTTTATATGGGGTTGGGGCCAGGGATGTGGGGTCGGGGCCAGGGATGTGGGGTGGGGGATGTGAGGCTGAGGATGTGGGGTCGGGGGTTTGAGGCTAGGGATGTGGCGTCGGGGATGTGAAGCTGGGGATGTGGGGATGTGAGGCTAGGGATGTGGGGATGTGAGGCTAGGGATGTGGCGTCGGGGATGTGAAGCTGGGGATGTGGGGATGTGAAGCTGGGGATATTGGGATGTGAGGCTGGGGATGTGGGGTTGGGGCCGGGGATGTGAGAAAGTGAGGCTGGGGATGTTGGGATGTTAGTTGGGGTCAGGGATGTGGGGTTGGGGCCAGGGATGTGGGGCTGGGGATGGTGGGATGTGAGGCTCGGTATGTGGGGCTGGGGCCGGGGATGTGAGGCTGAGGATATGGGGCCGGGGATGTGGGGGTGGAGCTGGGGATGTGGATGTGGTTTTGGGGCTGGGGATGTGGGTTTGGGGCTGGGGATGTGGGGCTGTGGGGCCGGGGCTGTGGGGCTGGCGATGTGGGGGCAGGAGCCGGGGATGTGGGGTCGGGTATGTGAGGCTGGAACTGGGGATGTGAATGTGGGTCCGGGAATGTGGGGCTGGAGCTGGGGCTTGGTATATGGGGTTGGGGCCGGGAATGTGAGGCTGGGGATGTGAGGCTGGGGATTTAGGGTTGGGGCCGATAATGTGGTGCCGGGGATGTGAGGCTGGGGCTTGGGATATGGGGTTGGGGCCAGGGATGTGAGGCTTGGGATATGGGGTTGGGTCCATGGATGTGGGGCCGGGGCTTCTGATATGGGGTTGGGGCCAGGGATGTGAAGTCGGGGATGCGAGGCTGGGGATGTAAGGTCGGGTATGTGAGGCTGGGGCTTGGGATGAGAGGTTGGGGCCAGAGATGTGGGGTTCGGGCCGGGGATGTGGGGTTGGGGCTGAGGATGTGGGGATGTAAGGCTGGGCATGTGGGGATGTGAGGGTGGGGATGTGAGGCCGGGGATGTGGGGTTGGGGCCGGGGATGTGAGGCTGAGGATGTGGGGTTGGGGCCGGGGATGTGAGGTTGAGGCCGGGGATGTGAGGTTGGGGCCGGGGATGTGAGGTTGGGGCCGGGGATGTGAGGTTGGGGCCGGGGATGTGAGGTTGGGGCCGGGGATGTGAGGTTGGGGCCGGGGATGTGAGGCTGGGGCCGGGAATGTGGGGCCCGGGATGTGGGGCTGGGGATGTCGGGTTGGGGCCGGGGATGTGAGGCTTGGGATGTGGGGTTGGGGCCGGGGATGTGAGGCTGGGGCCGGGAATGTGGTGGCTGGAACTTTGGATGTGGGGTTGGGGCCGGGGATGTGGGGTTGGGGCTGGGGATGTGAGGCTGGGGATGTGAGGCTGGGGATGTGGGGTTGGGGCCGGGGATGTGAGGCTGGGGATGTAGGGTTGAGGCCGGGAATGCGAGGCTGGGGATGTAGGGTTGAGGCCGGGAATGCGAGGCTGGGGATGTAGGTTTGGGGCCGGGGATGCGAGGCTGGCGATGTGGGGATGTGAGGCTGGGGCCGGGATGTGAGGCTGAGGATGTGGGGTTGGGGGCGTGGATGTGAGGCTGGGGCCGTGGATGTGAGGCCGTGATTTAATGATGGGGCTGGGGATGTGGGGTTGGAGCCGGGGATGTGGGGTTGGGGCTTGGGATGTGGGGTTGGGGCCAGGGATGTGGGGCTGGGGATGGTGGGATGTGAGGCTTGGGATATGGGGCTGGGGCCGGGGATGTGAGGCTGAGGATGTGGGGCCGGGGCCGGGGATGTGGTGCTGGAGCTGGGGATGTGGATGTGGTTTTGGGGCTGGGGATGTGGGGCTGGGGCTGTGGGGCTGGGTATGTGGGAGCTGGAGCCGGGGATGTGGGGTCGGGTATGTGATGCTGGGACTTGGGATGTGGGTTGGGGCCAGGGATATGGGTTGGGGCCAGGGATGTGAGGTCGGGTATGTGAGGCTGGGACTTGGGATGTGGGGTTGGGGCCAGGGATGTGGGATCGGGTATGTGAGGCCGGGTATGTGAGGCTGGGGATTGGGATGTGGGGTTGGGGCCAGGGATGTGAGGCTAGGGCCGGGGATGTGGGTCCAGGATGTAAGGCTGGGGCCGGGGATGTGGGGCGTGGGGTTGTGGCTGGGGATGTGGGGCTTGGGATGTGAGGCTGGGGCCGGGGATGTGGGGTTGGGTATGAGGGGCCAGGGATGTGGGGTTGGGTATGAGGGGCCAGGGATGTGAGGCTGGGGCTGTGGGGCTGGAGCCGGGGATGGGAATGTTGGTCCGGGAATGTGGGGCCGGGGATGTGGGGCCGGGAATGTGGGGTTAGTGCCGGGAATGTGAGGCTGAGGATGTGGGGTTGGGGCCGGGGATGTGAGGCTGGGGCCGGGGATGTGGGGCCCGGCATGTGGGGCCCGGCATGTGGGGCCCGGAATGTGGGGCCCGGAATGTGGGGACCGGGATGTGGGGCCCGGGATGTGGGGCTGGGGATCTGGTGGCTGGACCTGGGGATGTGAGGCTGGGGATGGGTAATTGGGTCCGGGAATGTGGGGCCGTGATTTAATGCTGGGGCTGGGGATGTGGGGTTGGAGCCGGGGATGTGGGGTTGGGGCTTAGGATGTGGGGTTGGGGCCAGGGATGTGGGGCTGGGGATGGTGGGATGTGAGGCTTGGGATATGGGGCTGGGGCCGGGGATGTGAGGCTGAGGATGTGGGGCCGTGGGGCTGGAGCTGGGGATGTGGTTTTGGGGCTGGGGATGTGGGTTTGGGGCTGGGGATGTGGGGCTAGGGCCGGGGCTGTGGGGCTGGGGATGTGGGAGCTGGAGCCGGGGATGTGGGTTGGGGCCAGGGATGTGAGGCCGGGTATGTGAGGCTGGGGCTTGGGATGTGGGGTTGGGGCCGGGGATGTGAGGCTGGGGCCGGGGATGTGAGGCTGGGGCCGGGGATGTAAGGCTGGGGCCGGGGATGTGGGGCGTGGGGTTGGGGCCGGGGATGTGGTGCTTGGGATGTGAGGCTGGGGCCGGGGATGTGGGGTTGGGTATGAGGGGCCAGGGATGTGAGGCTGGGGCTGTGGGGCTGGAGCCGGGGATGGGAATGTGGGTCCGGGAATGTGGGGCTGGGGCTGGGGATGTGGGTCCGGGAATGTTGGGATGGGGATGTGAGGGCTGGAGCCGGGGATGTGAATGTGGGTCCGGGAATGTGGGGCTGGAGCTGGGGCTTGGTATGTGGGGTTGGGGCCGCGAATGTGGTGCCGGGGGTTGTGAGGCTGGGGCTTGGGATATGGGGTTGGGGCCAGGGATGTGAGGCTTGGTATATGGGGTTGGGTCCATGGATGTGGGGCCGGGGATGTGGGGCCGGGGATGTGGGGTCGGGTATGTGAGGCTGGGGCTTGGGATGAGAGGTTGGGGCCAGGGATGTGGGGTTCGGGCCGGGGATGTGGGGTTGGGGCTGAGGATGTGGGGATGTAAGGCTGGGCATGTGGGGATGTTAAGGTGGGGATGTGAGGCCGGGGATGTGGGGTTGGGGCCGGGGATGTGAGGCTGAGGATGTGGGGTTGGGTTCGGGGATGTGAGGTTGGGGCCGGGGATGTGAGGTTGGGGCCGGCGATGTGAGGTTGGGGCCGGGGATATGAGGTTGGGGCCGGGGATGTGAGGCTGGAGCCGGGTATGTGGGGCCCGGGATGTGGGGCTGGGGATGTGAAGCTGGGGATGTGGGGTTGGGGCCGGGAATGTGGGGCCCGGCATGTGGGGCCCGGGATGTGGGGCCCGGGATGGGGGCTGGGGATGTGAGGCTGGGGATGTGAGGCTGGGGATGTGGGGTTGGGGCCGGAGATCTGGGGGCTGGACCTGGGGATGTGAGGCTGGGGATGGGAATTTGGATCCGGTAATGTGGGGCCGGCGATGTGGGGCTTGGGATATGGGGTTGGGGCCATGGATGTGTGGCCGGGGATGTGGGGCCGGGGCTTGGGATATGGGGTTGGGGCCAGGGATGTGGGGTCGGGGCCAGGGATGTGGGGTGGGGCATGTGAAGCTGAGGATGTGGGGTCGGGGATGTGAGGCTAGGGATGTGGCGTCGGGGATGTGAAGCTGGGGATGTGGGGATGTGAGGCTAGGGATGTGGCGTCGGGGATGTGAAGCTGGGGATGTGGGGATGTGAAGCTGGGGATGTTGGGATGTGAGGCTGGGGATGTGGGGTTGGGGCCGGGGATGTGAGGCCGAGGATGTGAGAAAGTGAGGCTGGGGATGTTGGGATGTGAGTTGGGGTCAGGGATGTGGGGTTGGGGCCAGGGATGTGGGGCTGGGGATGGTGGGATGTGAGGCTCGGTATGTGGGGCTGGGGCCGGGGATGTGAGGCTGAGGATATGGGGCCGGGGATGTGGGGGTGGAGCTGGGGATGTGGATGTGGTTTTGGGGCTGGGGATGTGGGTTTGGGGCTGGGGATGTGGGGCTGTGGGGCCGGGGCTGTGGGGCTGGCGATGTGGGGGCTGGAGCCGGGATGTGGGGTCGGGTATGTGAGGCTGGAACTTTGGATGTGGGGTTGGGGCCAGGGATGTGGGGTTGGGGATGTGGGGTTGGGGCCAGGGATGTGAGGCTGGGGATGTGGGGTTGGGGCCGGGGATGTGAGGTTGGGGTCGGGAATGTGGGGTTGGGGCCGGGGATGTGAGGCTGAGGATGTTGGGATGTGAGGCTGGGGATGGGGATGTGAGGTTGGGGCCGGGGATGTGAGGTTGGGGCCGGGGATGTGAGGCTGGGGATGTGGGGTTGGGGCCGGGGATGTGAGGCTGGGACCCGGAATGTGGGGATGTGAGGCTGGGCATGTGGGGATGTGAGGATGGGGATGTGACGGTGGGGATGTGGGGTTGGGTCCGGGGATGTGAGGTTGGGGCCGGGGATGTGAGGTTGGGGCCGGGGATGTGAGGTTGGGGCCGGGGATGTGAGGCTGGGGCCGGGAATGTGGGGCCTGGCATGTGGGGCCCGGCATGTGGGGCCCGGCATGTATGGGCTGGACCTGGGGATGTGAGGCTGGAGATGGGAATTTGGGTCCGGGAATGTGGGGCCGGCGATGTGGGGCTTGGGATATGGGGTTGGGGCCATGGATGTGGGGCCGTGGCTTGGGATATGGGGTTGGGGCCAGGGATGTGGGGTCGGGGATGTGAGGCTAGGCATGTGGGGTCTGGGGTGTGAGGCTAGGGATGTGGCGTCGGGGATGTGAGGCTAGGGATGTGGCGTCGGGGATGTGAAGCTGGGGATGTGAAGCTGGGGATGTGGGGATGTGAGGCTGGGGATGTGGTTTTGGAGCTGGGGATGTGAGGCTAGGGATGTGGCGTCGGGGATGTGAAGCTGGGGATGTGAAGCTGGGGATGTGGGGATGTGAGGCTGGGGATGTGGTTTTGGAGCTGGGGATGTGGGTTTGGGGCTGGGGATGTGGGGCTGGGGATGTGGGAGCTGGAGCCGGGGATGTGGGGTCGGGTATGTGAGGCTGGGACTTGGGATGTGGGGTTGGGGCCAGGGATGTGAGGCCGGCTATGTGAGGCCATGGCTTGGGATATGGGGTTGGGGCCGGGGATGTGGGGTCGGAGATGTGAGGCTAGGGATGTGGGGTCGGGGATGTGAGGCTAGAGATGTGGCGTCGGGGATGTGAGGCTAGGGATGTGGCGTCGGGGATGTGAAGCTGGGGATGTGGGGATGTGAGGCTGTGGATGTGGGGCTGGGGCCCGGGATGTGGGGCTGGGGATGTGGGAGCTGGAGCAGGGGATGTGAGGCTGAGGATGTTGGGATGTCAGGCTGGGGATGTGGGGTTGGGGCCGGGGATGTGGGGATGTGAGGGTGGGGATGTCAGGCCGGGTATGTGGGGTTGGGGCCGGGAATGTGAGGTTAGGGCCGGGGATGTGAGGTTGGGGTCGGGAATGTGGGGTTGGGGCCGGGGATGTGAGGCTGAGGATGTTGGGATGTGAGGTTGGGGCCGGGGATGTGAGGCTGGGGATGTGGGGTTGGGGCCGGGGATGTGAGGCTGGGACCTGGAATGTGGGGCCCCGCATGTGGGGCCCGGAATGTGGGGCCCAGCAATGTGGGGCCCAGCAATGTGGGGCCCAGCAATGTGGGGCCCCGCAATGTGGGGCCCCGCAATGTGGGGCCCCGCAATGTGGGGCCCCGCAATGTGGGGCCCCGCATGTGGTGCCCCGCATGTGGTGCCTGGGATGTGGGGCCCGGCATGTGGGGCCCAGCATGTGGGGCCCAGCAATGTGGGGCCCAGCAATGTGGGGCCCCGCAATGTGGGGCCCGGCATGTGGGGGCTGGACCTGGGGATGTGAGGCTGGGGATGGGAATTTGGGTCCGGGAATGTGGGGCCGGCGATGTGGGGCTTGGGATACGGGGTTGGGGCCATGGATGTGGGGCCGGGGATGTGGGGCCGTGGCTTGGGATATGGGGTTGGGGCCAGGGATGTTGGGTCGGGGCCATGGATGTGGGCCGGGGATGCGGGGCCGTGGCTTGGGATATGGGGTTGGGGCCAGGGATGTGGGGTCGGGGATGTGGGGCCGGGGATGTGGGGCCGTGGCTTGGGATATGGGGTTGGGGCCAGGGATGTTGGGTCGGGGCCATGGATGTGGGCCGGGGATGCGGGGCCGTGGCTTGGGATATGGGGTTGGGGCCAGGGATGTGGGGTCGGGGATGTGAGGCTAGGGATGTGGGGTTGGGGATGTGAGGCTAGGGATGTGGGGTCGGGGATGTGAGGCTAGTAATGTGGCGTCGGGGATGTGAAGCTGGGGATGTGGGGATGTGAGGCTGGGGATGTGGGGTTTGGGGATTTGAGGCTGAGGATGTTGGGATGTGAGGCTGGGGAATTGGGGTTGGGGCCGGGGATGTTAGGCCAGGGATGTGGGGTTGGGGCTTGGGATGTGGGGTTGGGGCCAGGGATGTGGGGTTGGGGCCAGGGATGTGGGGTTGGGGCCAGGGATGTGGGGCTGGGGATGGTGGGATGTGAGGCTTGGGATGTGAGGCTGGGGCCGGGATGTGAGGCTGAGGATGTGGGGTTGGGGGCGGGGATGTGAGGCTGGGGCCGGCGATGTGAGGCCGTGATTTAATGCTGGGGGATGTGGGGTTGGAGCCAGGGATGTGGAGTTGGGGCTTGGGATGTGGGGTCGGGTATGTGAGGCTGGCGCTTGGGTTATGGGGTTGGGGCCAGGGATGTGGGGCTGGGGATGGTGGGATGTGAGGCTTGGGATATGGGGCTGGGGCCGGGGATGTGAGGCTGAGGATGTGGGCTGGAGCTGGGGATGTGGATGTGGTTTTGGGGCTGGGGATGTGGGTTTGGGGCTGGGGATGTGGGGCTCGGGCTGTGGGGAGGGGGAGCTGGAGCCGGGGATGTGGGGTCGGGGATGTGAGGCTAGGGCCGGGGATGTGAGGCTAGGGCCGGGAATGTGAGGCTGGGGCCGGGGATGTGGGTCTGGGATGTAAGGCTGGGGCCGGGGATGTGGGTCCGGGATGTAAGGCTGGGGCCGGGGATGTGGGGCGCGGGGTTGGGGCCGGGGATGTGGGGCTTGGGATGTGAAACTGGAGCCGGGGATGTGAATGTGGGTCCGGGAATGTGGGGCTGGAGCTGGGGCTTGGTATATGGGGTTGGGGCCGGGGATGTGAGGCTGGGGATTTAGGGTTGGGGCCGCGAATGTGGTGCCGGGGATGTGAGGCTGGGGCTTGGGATATGGGGTTGGGGCCAGGGATGTGGGGCCGGGAATGTGAGGCTGGGGATGTGGGGCCAGGGATGTGAGGCTGGGGCTGGGGCTTGGGATATGGTGTTGGGGCCATTGATGTGAGGCTGAGGATGTGGGGATGTGAGGCTGTGGATGTGGGGTTGGGGCTGGGGATGTGAGGCTGAGGATGTGGGGATTTGAGGCCAGGGATGTGGGGTTGGGGCTTGGGATGTGGGGTTGGGGCCAGGGATGTGGGGTTGGGGCCAGGGATGTGGGGTTGGGGCCAGGGATGTGGGGCTGGGGATGGTGGGATGTGAGGCTTGGGATGTGGGGCTGGGGCCGAGGATGTGGGGCTGGATCTGGGGATGTGGATGTGGTTGTGGGGCTGGGGATGTGGGTTTGGGGCTGGGGATATGGGGGCTGGAGGCGGGGATGTGGGGTCGGGAGCCGGGGATATGGGGTCGGGTATGTGAGGCTGGGACTTGGGATGTGGGATTGGGGCCAGGGATGTGGGGTCAGGAGCCGGGGATGTGGGGTCGGGTATGTGAGGCTGGGACTTGGGATGTGGGATTGGGGCCAGGGATGTGGGGTCGGGTATGTGAGGTTGGGACTTGGGATGTGGGGTTGGGGCCAGGGATGTAAGGTTGGGGATGTGGGGTCGGGTATGTGAGGCTGGGGCTTGGGATGTGGGGTTGGGGCCGGGGATGTGAGGCTGAGGATGTGGGGTTGGGGCCGGGGATGTAAGGTTGGGGCCAGGGATGTGGGGCCGGGGATGTGAGGCTGGGGATGTGGGGTTGGGAATGTGGGGCCAGGGATGTGAGGCCGGGGGTGGGGCTGGGGATTGGGATATGGTGTTGGGGCCGGGGATGTGGGGCTGAGGATGTGGGTGTGTGAGGCTGGGGATGTGGGGTTGGGGCCCGGGGTGTGAGGCTGAGGATGTGGGGATGTGATGCTGGGGATGTGGGGATGTGGGGATGTGAGGCTGGGGATGTGGGGATGTGGGGCCGTGATTTAATGCTTGGGCTGGGGATGTGGGGTTGGAGCCGGGGATGTGGGTCGTGGGGTTGGGGCCCGGGATGTGGGGCTTGGGATGCGAGGCTGGGGCCGGGGATGTGGGGTTGGGTATGAGGGGCCAGGGATGTGAGGCTGGGGCTGTGGGGCTGGAGCCAGGGATGGGAATGTGGGTCCGTGGCTGGGGATGTGGGGGCCGGAGCCGGGGATGGGGATGGGAATGTGGGTCCGGGAATGTGGGGCTGGGGCTGGGGCTTGGTATATGGGGTTGGGGCCGGGGATGTGGGGTTGGGGCCGGGAATGTGGGGCCGGAGATGTGAGGCTGGGGCTTTCGATATGGGGTTGGGGCCAGGGATGTGGGGATGTGATGCTGGGGATGTGGGGATGTAAGGCTGGGGATGTGGGGTTGGGGCCGGGGATGTGAGGCTGTGGGGTTGGGGCCGGGGATGTGAGGCTGGGGCCGGGGATGTGAGGCTGGGGCCGGGGATGTGAGGCTGGGGCCAGGGATGTGGGGCGTGGGGTTGGGGCCGGGTATGTGGGGCTTGGGATGTGAGGCTGGGGCCGGGGATGTAGGGTTGGGTATAAGGGGCCAGGGATGTGAGGCTGGGGCCGGGGATGTGGGGTTGGGGCCGGGGATGTGGGGATGTGATGCTGGGGATGTGGGGATGTAAGGCTGGGGATGTGGGGTTGGGGCCGGGGATGTGAGGCTGAGGATGTGGGGATGGGGATGTGGCGCTGGAGATGTGCAGCTGGAAATGTAAGGCTGGGGATGTGGGGCTGTGAGGCGGGGGATGTGGATGTTCGGATGTGGGGCTGGGGCCGGGGATGTGAGACTGGGGATGTGGGGCTGGGGCTGGGGATGTGAGGTTGGGGATGTGAGGTTGGGGCTGGGGATGTGGGGCTGGGGATGTGGGGCTGGGGATGTGAGGTTGGGGGCTTCATACAGACCTTACAGTAACTATAATGAGCACAGCAAGAAGGGACTGCATGGAAACTACTCAGGATCATTTGCTAATCTCACCCACTCACACACTGCTCTCCATTAGTCCAGATTATAAGAATCAGAGTGCAGCACAGAGACCCTCACCCACTGACACTCATATCATACACAGACCCTCACCCACTGACACTGATATCATACACAGATCCACACCCACTGACACTCATATCATACACAGATCCACACCCACTGACACTCATATCATACACAGACCCACACCCACTGACACTCATATCATACACAGACCCACACCCACTGACAATCATCTCATACACAGACCCACACCCACTAACACTCATATCATACACAGACCCACACCCACTGACAATCATATCATACACAAACCCTCACCCACTCATATCATACACAGACCGTCACCCACTGACACTGATATCATACACAGACCCACACCCACTGACACTGATATCATACACAGACCCTCACCCACTGACACTGATATCATACACAGACACACACCACTGACACTCATATCATACACAGACCATCACCCACTGACAATCATGTCATACACAGACCCACACCTACTGACACCCACTTTGTAGTGTATGAGTGTCAGTGTGTGGGGGTCTGTATGGGGGGCTCTGTAAGTTCCCTCTGTAGTGTATGAGTGTCAGTGTGTGGGGGTCTGTATGGGGGTCTCTGTGAGTTCCCTCTGTAGTGTATGAGTGTCAGTGTGTGGGGCCTGTATGGGGGGGGGGGGGGCTCTGTGAGTTCCCTCTGTAGTGTATGAGTGTCAGTGTGTGGGGTCTGTATGGGGGGCTCTGTGAGTTCCCTTTGTAGTGTATGAGTGTCAGTGTGTGGGGGTCTGTATGGGGGGCTCTGTGAGTTCCCTCTGTAGTGTATGAGTGTCAGTGTGTGGGGGTCTGTATGGGGGGGCTCTGTGAGTTCCCTTTGTAGTGTATGAGTGTCAGTGTGTGTGGGGTCTGTATGGGGGGGCTCTGTGAGGTCCCTCTGTAGTGTATGAGTATCAGTGTGTGGGGGTCTGTATGGGGGGCTCTGTGAGTTCCCTCTGTAGTGTATGAGTGTCAGTGTGTGGGGGTCTGTATGGGGGGCTCTGTGAGTTCCCTCTGTAGTGTACGAGTGTCAGTGTGTGGGGGTCTGTATGGGGGGCTCTGTGAGTTCCCTCTGTAGTGTATGAGTGTCAGTGTGTGGGGGTCTGTATGGGGGGCTCTGTGAGTTCCCTCTGTAGTGTATGAGTGTCAGTGTGTGTGGGGTCTGTATGGGGGGGCTCTGTGAGGTCCCTCTGTAGTGTATGAGTATCAGTGTGTGGGGGTCTGTATGGGGGGCTCTGTGAGTTCCCTCTGTAGTGTATGAGTGTCAGTGTGTGGGGGTCTGTATGGGGGGCTCTGTGAGTTCCCTCTGTAGTGTATGAGTGTCAGTGTGTGGGGTCTGTATGGGGGGGCTCTGTGAGTTCCCTCTGTAGTGTATGAGTGTCAGTGTGTGGGGGTCTGTATGGGGGCTTTGTGAGTTCCCTCTGTAGTGTATGAGTGTCAGTGTGCGGGGGTCTGTATGGGGGGCTCTGTGAGTTCCCTCTGTAGTGTATGAGTGTCAGTGTGTGGGGTCTGTATGGACGGGCTCTGTGAGTTACCTCTATAGTGTATGAGTGTCAGTGTGCGGGGGTCTGTATGGGGGGCTCTGTGAGTTCCCTCTGTAGTGTATGAGTGTCAGTGTGTGGGGGTCTGTATGGGGGGGCTCTGTGAGTTCCCTCTGTAGTGTATGAGTGTCAGTGTGTGGGGTTTGTATGGGGGGCTCTGTGAGTTCACTCTGTAGTGTATAAGTGTCAGTGTGTGGGGGTCTGTATAGGGGGCTCTGTGAGTTTCCTCTGTAGTGTATGAGTATCAGAGTGTGGGGTCTGTATGGGGGGCTCTGTGAGTTTCCTCTGTAGTGTATGAGTGTCAGTGTGTGGGGGTCTGTATGGGGGCTTTGTGAGTTTCCTTCTGTAGTGTATGAGTGTCAGTGTGTGGGGGTCTGTATGGGGGGCTCTGTGAGTTCTCTTTGTAGTGTATGAGTGTCAGGGTGTGGGGGTCTGTATGGGGGGGGCTCTGTGAGTTCCCTTTGTAGTGTATTAGTGTCAGTGTGTGGGGGTCTGTATGGGGGCTTTGTGAGTTTCCTCTGTAGTGTATGAGTGTCAGTGTGTGGGGGTCTGTATGGGGGCTTTGTGAGTTTCCTTCTGTAGTGTATGAGTGTCAGTGTGTGGGGGTCTGTATGGGGGGCTCTGTGAGTTCTCTTTGTAGTGTATGAGTGTCAGGGTGTGGGGGTCTGTATGGGGGGGGCTCTGTGAGTTTCCTCTGTAGTGTATGAGTGTCAGTGTGTGGGGGTCTGTATAGGGGGCTCTGTGAGTTCTCTTTGTAGTGTATGAGTGTCAGTGTGTGGGGGTCTGTATAGGGGGGGGGGGCTCTGTGAGTTCCCTCTGTAGTGTATGAGTGTCAGTGTGTGGGGGTCTGTATGGGGGGCTCTGTGAGTTCACTCTGTAGTGTATGAGTGTCAGTGTGTGGGGGTCTGTATAGGGGGTTCTGTGAGTTCCCTCTGTAGTGTATGAGTGTCAGTGTGTGGGGGTCTGTATGGGGGTCTCTGTGAGTTCCCTCTGTAGTGTATGAGTGTCAGTGTGTGGGGGTCTGTATGGGGGGGGGGGGGGGGCTCTGTGAGTTCCCTCTGTAGTGTATGAGTGTCAGTGTGTGGGGTCTGTATGGGGGGCTCTGTGAGTTCCCTCTGTAGTGTAAGAGTGTCAGTGTGTGGGGGTCTGTATGGGGGCTCTGTGAGTTCCCTCTGTAGTGTATGAGTGTCAGTGAGTGGGGGTCTGTATGGGGGCTTAGTGAGTTCCCTCTGTAGTGTATGAGTGTCAGTGAGTGGGGGTCTGTATGGGGGCTCTGTGAGTTCCCTCTGTAGTGTATGAGTGTCAGTGAGTGGGGGTCTGTATGGGGGCTTTGTAAGTTCCCTCTGTAGTGTATAAGTGTCAGTGTGTGGGGGTCTGTATGGGGGGTTCTGTGAGTTCCCTCTGTAGTGTATGAGTGTCAGTGTGTGGGGGTCTGTATGGGTGGGCTCTGTGAGTTCCCACTGTAGTGTATGAGTGTCAGTGTGTGTGGGTCTGTATGGGGGGCTCTGTGAGTTCCCACTGTAGTGTATGAGTGTCAGTGTGTGGGGGTCTGTATGGGGGGGGGGGTGCTCTGTGAGTTCCCTCTGTAGTGTATGAGTGTCAGTGTGTGGGGGTCTGTATGGGGGGTTCTGTGAGTTCCATCTGTAGTGTATGAGTGTCAGTGTGTGGGGGTCTGTATGGGGGGCTCTGTGAGTTCCCTCTGTAGTGTATGAGTGTCAGTGTGTGGGGGTCTGTATGGAAGGGCTCTGTGAGTTCCCACTGTAGTGTATGAGTGTCAGTGTGCGGGGGTCTGTATGGGGGGGGGGGGGGCTCTGTGAGTTCCCTCTGTAGTGTATGAGTGTCAGTGTGTGGGGGTCTGTATGGGGGGCTCTGTGAGTTCCCTCTGTAGTGTATGAGTGTCAGTGTGTGGGGGTCTGTATGGGGGGGCTCTGTGAGTTCCCACTGTAGTGTATGAGTGTCAGTGTGTGGGGGTCTGTATGGGGGGGGGCTCTGTGAGTTCCCTCTGTAGTGTATGAGTGTCAGTATGTGGGGGTCTGTATGGGGGGCTCTGTGAGTTCCCTCTGTAGTGTATGAGTATCAGTGTGTGGGGGTCTGTATGTGGGGCTCTGTGAGTTTCCTTTGTAGTGTATGAGTGTCAGTGTGTGGGGGTCTGTATGGGGTGGGGGTCTGTATGGGGGCTTAGTGAGTTCCCTCTGTAGTTTATGAGTGTCAGTGTGCGGGGGTCTGTATGGGGGGCTCTGTGAGTTCCCTTTGTAGTGTATGAGTGTCAGTGTGTGGGGGTCTGTATGGGGGGCTCTGTGAGTTCCATCTGTAGTGTATGAGTGTCAGTGTGTGGGGGTCTGTATGGGGGGGCTCTGTAAATTCCCTCTGTAGTGTATGAGTGTCAGTATGTGGGGGTCTGTATGGGGGGCTCTGTGAGTTCCCTCTGTAGTGTATGAGTATCAGTGTGTGGGGGTCTGTATGGGGGGCTCTGTGAGTTTCCTTTGTAGTGTATGAGTGTCAGTGTGTGGGGGTCTGTATGGGGTGGGGGTCTGTATGGGGGCTTAGTGAGTTCCCTCTGTAGTGTATGAGTGTCAGTGTGTGGGGGTCTGTATGGGGGGCTCTGTGAGTTTCCTTTGTAGTGTATGAGTATCAGTGTGTGGGGGTCTGTATGGGGGGCTCTGTGAGTTCCATCTGTAGTGTATGAGTGTCAGTGTGTGGGGGTCTGTATGGGGGGGCTCTGTGAGTTCCCTCTGTAGTGTATGAGTGTCAGTATGTGGGGGTCTGTATGGGGGGCTCTGTGAGTTCCCTCTGTAGTGTATGAGTATCAGTGTGTGGGGGTCTGTATGGGGGGCTCTGTGAGTTTCCTTTGTAGTGTATGAGTGTCAGTGTGTGGGGGTCTGTATGGGGTGGGGGTCTGTATGGGGGCTTAGTGAGTTCCCTCTGTAGTGTATGAGTGTCAGTGTGCGGGGGTCTGTATGGGGGGCTCTGTGAGTTCCCTTTGTAGTGTATGAGTGTCAGTGTGTGGGGGTCTGTATGGGGGCTTAGTGAGTTCCCTCTGTAGTGTATGAGTGTCAGTGTGTGGGGGTCTGTATGGGGGGCTCTGTGAGTTTCCTTTGTAGTGTATGAGTATCAGTGTGTGGGGGTCTGTATGGGGGGCTCTGTGAGTTCCCTCTGTAGTGTATGAGTGTCAGTGTGTGGGGGTCTGTATGGGGGGCTCTGTGAGTTTCCTCTGTAGTGTAAGAGTGTCAGTGTGTGGGGGTCTGTATGGGGGCTTTGTGAGTTCCCTCTGTAGTGTATGAGTATCAGAGTGTGGGGGTCTGTATGGGGGGCTCTGTGAGTTTCCTCTGTAGTGTATGAGTATCAGAGTGTGGGGGTCTGTATGGGGGGCTCTGTGAGTTTCCTCTGTAGTGTATGAGTATCAGAGTGTGGGGGTCTGTATGGGGGGCTCTGTGAGTTTCCTCTGTAGTGTATGAGTGTCAGTGTGTGGGGGTCTGTATGGGGGCTTTGTGAGTTCCCTCTGTAGTGTATGAGTATCAGAGTGTGGGGGTCTGTATGGGGGGCTCTGTGAGTTTCCTCTGTAGTGTATGAGTATCAGAGTGTGGGGGTCTGTATGGGGGGCTCTGTGAGTTTCCTCTGTAGTGTATGAGTATCAGTGTGTGGGGGTCTGTATGGGGGCTCCTTTAGTTCTCTTTGTAGTGTATGAGTGTCAGGGTGTGGGGGTCTGTATGGGGGGGGGGGGGCTCTGTGAGTTTCCTCTGTAGTGTATGAGTGTCAGTGTGTGGGGGTCTGTATGGGGGGCTCTGTGAGTTCTCTTTGTAGTGTATGAGTGTCAGTGTGTGGGGGTCTGTATAGGGGGTTCTGTGAGTTCCCTCTGTATTGTATGAGTGTCAGTGTGTGGGGGTCTGTATGGGGGCTCTGTGAGTTCCCTCTGTAGTGTATGAGTGTCAGTGTGTGGGGGTCTGTATGGGGGTCTCTGTGAGTTCCCTCTGTAGTGTATGAGTGTCAGTTTGTGGGGGTCTGTATGGGGGGCTCTGTGAGTTCCCTCTGTAGTGTATGAGTGTCAGTTTGTGGGGGTCTGTATGGGGGGCTCTGTGAGTTCCCTTTGTAGTGTATGAGTGTCAGTGTGCGGGGGTCTGTATGGGGGGCTCTGTGAGTTCCCTCTGTAGTGTATGAGTGTCAGTTTGTTGGGGGTCTGTGTGGGGGGCTCTGTGAGTTCCCTCTGTAGTGTATGAGTGTCAGTGTGTGGGGTCTGTATGGGGGGCTCTGTGAGTTCCCTCTGTAGTGGATCAGTGTCAGTGTGTGGGGGTCTGTATGGGGGGCTCTGTGAGTTCCCTCTCTAGTGTATGAGTGTCAGTTTGTGGGGGTCTGTATGGGGGGCTCTGTGAGTTCCCTCTGTAGTGTATGAGTGTCAGTTTGTGGGGGTCTGTATGGGGGGCTCTGTGAGTTCCCTCTGTAGTGTATGAGTGTCAGTTTGTGGGGGTCTGTATGGGGGGCTCTGTGAGTTCCCTCTGTAGTGTATGAGTGTCAGTGTGTGGGGTCTGTATGGGGGGCTCTGTGAGTTCCCTCTGTAGTGTATGAGTGTCAGTGTGTGGGGTCTGTATGGGGGGCTCTGTGAGTTCCCTCTGTAGTGTATGAGTCTTTACGTATTTGAACCATGAGCCTAAGTCCTGCGCCATGTACGCCTCGCCTCGCATCACAAGGCTTTGCAAATGAGCGCCTTCGGTGCTCATCCAACCTACGTGTTGTGCCAAACAGCTCACCTCGCTTCGTGAGGCTTCGCAGATGAGAGCCTTTGACGCTTATGCAGCCTAAGTCCTGTGCCGTACAGTGCTCGCCTCGCTTCGCGAGATCGCAACTGCGTGACCAACAGCGCAAATGTTACCAACAGCGTTCTTGGTCCACAACTATATATGTGATTTGTGTTATGTAAATGTCACAATATCACGTTCTTCAGATTGGTTTGGTAGGTATTTGGTTAATTTTGTAGTTAAAAGTGTAGTAGATACCTGGAGAAGCAGCCCAAGGGATGTGGCAGGAGCAAATATAGGAAAGGAATACAAGATGTAACGGAGCTGGGACACGCAGTCCAAAATCTCCGCTGGTATACGATAAAATACCCACGAGGCACTACAGTTTCACCATTCCCGACCTCCCATATTGGACGACACACAATTTGGGAGTCAAATGAATACTGACTTTATTTTGTTATTGCAGAAATATTTATACATCTCTTCCCACAGGCAATCCACATCCCCCATATTTGGCTGCACAATACCCATAAAGAGAACAATAGGTGGGTCACACCTCCCTGGCAACTTTGATACAATCAGACATTGATTCAATTACACCTCTTTGTTCTTATCAGAGAATTAAAACACTTTGGAAAACGCAAGGATCCTTTACAACTTTCTTATCTCTTGAATCTCTGTAATAGGATTATCTATTAGCCTAGGTCTGCAAAAGTCTGGCTAATATTCTGCAGAGCATCAACCAGCATACATATTGTAGGATCATATTTTAACCAAGAATAATCATAAAACAGGGTAAAACAGTGATGGGTTCCGCTACACACCTCCCCCGTGACCATAAGCCGGCATACACGGTCTGATCCCAACGGATCGGCCTGGGGATGTCCGGACAAAAGTATTTGTTGGTCAATTCTCTAGTTTGACAACCCATTAGCATTACTGCAATTCACATTTACTCACATTTCCCATATCCCCAGATAGCTGGGATCTGAGCGCACAAAACCACCGAATAGCTCTCAGATCCTCTTCACACAGTTCAATTGCCATGTAGCTAAAGTCTTTCCCATAGTCTTTCATCATATGAATGGGCTCCATGGCATAGCTATCTGGGGTATCACCGCTCCCACAGGGCAAGTACAGAATGACCCCCCTGTATGTAAAGGGCCAGAATGAGTGACTTACACTCTGGTATGGCCGAACACTGGTTCCAAAGGGCAATATGTACCAGGGCCATAGTCGCAGGGCAGGAGGCTGGCAAACAGTCCTCTCCAAGCCAAAGTGGCGAAGGGCACTTTGTCACACATCTCCCCTTTGGGGGGAAGTCTAACCAGGCACCTGGATATTTCGCTGGGGTGATGGTGCAACACGCTGAGGGGACTTGAGGGGCAGAGGCCCGCGGCACTCTGCCCTGATGCCAGCTCTTCTGCTGGTATAACCTGCAGGACCTCCTGCTCTGTACCAGGGACAAAGGGAGGGCAGAGGCCGACTGCACTCTGCCCCGCTGTCAGCTCTTCTGCTGGGGTACTTGGGACATATTGCGGCTCAATAGCCAGGGAAACGTGGGGGTCAGTGGGGGTTAACATTTCCTCTGTTAACCCACGGTCCCATCTGCGCCGTCTGGGAGATTGGTGTCTCCCCTGGTTTGTGTAAACTGTCGCTGGGGGGGAAGGACGACACCTTCTGCCCCCTGTGTTTCACACTGCCGCTGGGGGGGAAGGACGACACCTTTGGCCCCCTGGGGTACCCACTGCCGCTGTGGAGGAAGGTCGACACCTTCTGCTCCCTGGGGTACACACTGCCGCTGGGGGGGAAGGACGACACCTTCTGCCCCCTGGGGTTCACACTGCCGCTGGGGATGAAGGACGACACCTTCTGCCCCCTGGGGTTCACACTGCCGCTGAGGGGGAAGGACGACACCTTCTGCCCCCTGGGGTTCACACTGCCGCTGGGGATGAAGGACGACACCTTCTGCCCCCTGGGGTTCACACTGCCGCTGAGGGGGAAGGACGACACCTTCTGCCCCCTGGGGTTCACACTGCCGCTGGGGAGGAAGGACGGCCCCTTCTGCTCCCTGGGGTACACACTGCCGCTTGGGGGGAAGGACGACACCTTCGGCCCCCTGGGGTACACACTGCCGCTGGGGGGGAAGGACGACACCTTCGGCCCCCTGGGGTACACACTGCTGCTGGGGAGGAAGGACGACACCTTCAGCTCCCTGGGGTACACACTGCTGCTGGGAGAAACAAAAGCGGAGGTCAGCTCCCCCAAGTCGTTACCCAGGATGACATCAGCTGGTAAGTCCTGCATGAGGCCCACTTCCACATTCCCCGACCCCGCTCCCCAATCCAAATGTACTTTAGCAGTGGGAATTTTGTAAATCGCCCCCCCTGTCACCCGGACTGCCACATATTCTCCAGTGAGCTGGTGCTTGGGGACTAGGTGATTGCGAACCAGGGTTATGGTGGCCCCAGAATCGCGCAGACCCTGAAGGCGTTTTCCCTCTACGTGTACCACTTGGCGGTGTCCCTGTCGGTTGTCTGGAGCTGCTTGTACTGGGTTAACCTCGTGGAGGGTGCCCAAAGATTCTTCATTAGACTGGGTCCCGAAGAAAGGTTGTCGAGGCTCACTCTGGTAGCAGTGTACTGCTGCCCGGTTTGCAGGGAAATTGGTTGGAGTATTCCACGTGGAGCGGTTTCTGTTTCTGGGACAGTCTCTTTGCATGTGGCCCTGCTGGTTACACGTGTGGCACCTGATGAAAGATCGGGCATTGTTGTACCGTGGAGGGGTTTGGTAGTTCCCACCACCCGGACGCAGTGCTGGGGTGGGGTTAATGGTGGGCGGTCGGTTAGCAGCTCCCAAGATGGACCGTGCCTGTGCCTGCTGTGCCCTCCTGGCATCTTGGTACTCATCTGCCCACCTGGCCGCTTCAGTTAAGATGCGCGGTTTCCGATCTCTCAGCCAGTTTTGTAAATCCGGGGTTAACCCCTGGAAGAATTGCTCCAGTAGCAGTAATTGTAGCATGTCCTCCACTGTGGTTGCTTGTGCGGCTTGTACCCAACCTTTGCCCGCCCTAGTTAAGCGGTGCGCCCACTCCATGTGAGTATCTTTCTCTGTCTTTCGGCTTTCTCGGAACCGCTGCCGGTATGCCTCCTGGGTAATTGCGTACCTGTCCAGGATCGCCTGCTTTACTTTCTGGTAGTCTCTGCTATCCTCGTCTGGCATGGTGCGGTAGGCTTCTGCTGCCCGGCCCGCTAGCTTACTCACCAACAGGGTTACCTGGTCGGCGGCGTTGATCTCATGTAATTGGCATAATCTCTCAAAGTCATGCAAGTAGCCATCAATGTCTTCGGTCTCCACATAGTTTTTAAAAGCATGGTACGGGAGTTTAGGCTTCCCCGGTACTATGTGTGGTGTGATTAGGGACCCCTCTCTGGACCTCCAGTCTGCCCGCTGCTTTCCCATTATGTATTCGTGGACATCGGACATAATCCTTTCCAAGGTTTCTGTGGGAGGCGTACCTGGGAAATGGGCCAGTCTGCATTGGAGTTCTCTTCCAAACTCATTCTGTGTGCTGTCCGTAAGAGGTGCTGCAGCAGCTGCCCGGTCTCCCTCCATGAGTTCAACAATAAGGGTAGCTTTGGTTTTATTGCTGGCAATAATTCCCCTTGCTTCCAATAGCTCTTTTAGCGTGGCCCGTTTCAACATTCGGGTCTATTCACATACCCTTTCCTTTCGGTTCCATACGAAATAGCAAATTTCCCAAATGGCTGTAACTGCCGAACAACGGTCTGCTGTGAGGTTTGAATCCCGTCGCTGCCATCAAATGTAACGGAGCTGGGACACGCAGTCCAAAATCTCCGCTGGTATACGATAAAATACCCACGAGGCACTACAGTTTCACCATTCCCGACCTCCCATATTGGACGACACACAATTTGGGAGTCAAATGAATACTGACTTTATTTTGTTATTGCAGAAATATTTATACATCTCTTCCCACAGGCAATCCACATCCCCCATATTTGGCTGCACAATACCCATAAAGAGAACAATAGGTGGGTCACACCTCCCTGGCAACTTTGATACAATCAGACATTGATTCAATTACACCTCTTTGTTCTTATCAGAGAATTAAAACACTTTGGAAAATGCAAGGATCCTTTACAACTTTCTTATCTCTTGAATCTCTGTAATAGGATTATCTATTAGCCTAGGTCTGCAAAAGTCTGGCTAATATTCTGCAGAGCATCAACCAGCATACATATTGTAGGATCATATTTTAACCAAGAATAATCATAAAACAGGGTAAAACAGTGATGGGTTCCGCTACACAAGAATACCCAACTTTAAGCATTTTCAGAAAAAAGACACAAAGCAATAGTCAGAAATTAAAGATACAATGTATAGCCCATACTCTCATGCTCTTTATGATTTTAGAACATCCATGTTTTAGCTTTCAGATAATAACAGATTTACTAAGAACTTGCAATGTCTTTAACATCCTTAAAAAGTAACCACTTCCAATTCTTGTAACATAAGATGTCTTCAAGTTACTTTATAGCAGATAATTATCTTTCGAAACATTGAGCTGATGGTGATTATATTAACAAAATACAAATAAAGGATAATAATTATATTACAATTTGAGTCAGTATATGTCTGAGAGCAAGTTCTGTCCATCACTACCTTCACCCAATAAAGGGATATTGACACAGACAATCATATTTTTTATGATTTTTTTTTGGTTTATTCTTGATATATTTGTAATAAAAGTTAAGTTTTACCCACACAGCATTATAACTGGACAGAGCCCACTTTTCTTGTCTTGGATAGTATTTATATACATGGGACATATACTCATATGTAAATTATCCCTTTTTGTCTCATACATTACAATAAAAAGTCAGATTTTGTTGTGTTATACTTTTCAATAATAATAATAATAATAATAATAATAATAATAATAATATAATTTCCTAAACAATCCATCGGACCTGTTTGCTCCTTGTCACTATGCCCCCCTCTCTTGGGGGGCCCCTGTGGATATGGCTAGGGCTGGGTGTCTGTATTAGGACATGGGTCAGGTCTCTGCTCAGTGTCACTCAGGACCTGCTCCTTGTCACTATGCCCCCTCTCTTGGCCCCCCCCCCCCCCCTCTCTTGGGCCCCCCCAGTGGATATGGCCAGGGCTGGGTGTCTGTATTAGGACATGGGTCAGCTCTCTGCTCAGTGACACTCAGGACCTGCTCCTTGTCACTATGCCCCCTCTCTTGGGCCCCCCCTGTGGATATGGCCAGGGCTGAGTGTCTGTATTAGGACATGGGTCAGGTCTCTGCTCAGTGTCACTCAGGACCTGCTCCTTGTCACTATGCCCCCTCTCTTGGCCCCCCCCCCTCTCTTGGGCCCCCCCAGTGGATATGGCCAGGGCTGAGTGTCTGTATTAGGACATGGGTCAGGTCTCTGCTCAGTGTCACTCAGGACCTGCTCCTTGTCACTATGCCCCCTCTCTTGCCCCCCCCCCCCCCTCTCTTGGGCCCCCCCTGTGGATATGGCCAGAGCTGGGTGTCTGTATTAGGACATGGGTCAGCTCTCTGCTCAGTGACACTCAGGACCTGCTGACAGCTGAGAATGAAATGAGAGCCATGGGACAGGGGGCAAGTGGGGGTATCTGGGGAGTCAGGGGGGGGCAGCTGCATTCTGCACATACCCACACTGTGCTGGGCTCTGAGCTTCTCCTGATCTGGGCTGTTTGATTGAACCCTTTCAGTGCCATAGATAGCCCCCCCTTACACATCATCTTGTGCACACAGTGTGTGAATGATTTAATATTAAAGGAATGATATATATTACAGGGTAGATAATGCAGCCCTGGCACCCCCAGAGGGGCACACACCCCACCAAGTAACACTCACCCAGCAGATCCACACAGGACCCTTGGCTCTGTCACTGACCCAGCCAGAGAAATCATGCAAAGGAATCCTGCAAATCCTGGCAAGGACCTGACAAGGAGCCGGAGCCCCAGGACTGGGGGATGGGAGAGCTCAGAGCTGCAGATCTGTATAAGGCACAGTGTGAGGGCACCGAGAGATCCTTATTATGTATAAGGTTATATTGCTCTGTCTTACCTTATAGTCATAGAGAGATGTGTAACCCTATGTGTGCTGGAATATTGTGTGGGTAGCATGGCCTCCATATCTACTGGGTGTGCCAGGGATCACACTGCTGTCTGTGTGTATCTGTCATTGTGTATCTGTCATTGTGTGTCTCAATTATTGTGTATCTGTCATTGTGTATCTCTATGATTGTGTATCTGTCATTGTGTATCTCTATGATTGTGTATCTGTCATTGTGTATCTCTATGATTGTGTATCTGTCATTGTGTATCTCTATGATTGTGTATCTGTCATTGTGTATCTGTCATTGTGTATCTGTCATTGTGTGTCTCAATTATTGTGTATCTGTCATTGTGTATCTCTATGATTGTGTATCTGTCATTGTGTATCTCTATCATTGTGTATCTGTCATTGTGTATCTCTATCATTGTGTATCTGTCATTGTGTATCTGTCATTGTGTGTCTGTCATTGTGTATCTCTATCATTGTGTATCTGTCATTGTGTATCTGTCATTGTGTGTCTGTCATTGTGTATCTCTATCATTGTGTATCTGTCATTGTGTATCTCTATGATTGTGTATCTGTCATTGTGTGTCTGTCATTGTGTATCTGTCATTGTGTATCTCTATTGTTGTGCATCTGTCATTGTGTGTCTGTCATTGTGTATCTCCATTATTGTGTATCTGTCATTGTGTATCTCTATTGTTGTGCATCTCCATTATTGTGTATCTGTCATTGTGTATCTCTATTATTGTGTGTCTCTATCATTGTGTATCTCTATCATTGTGTATCTGTCATTGTGTATCTCTATTGTTGTGTATCTCCATTATTGTGTATCTGTCATTGTGTGTATATGTCATTGTGTATCTGTCATTGTGTATCTGTCATTGTGTATCTCTGTCATTGTGTATCTCTATCATTGTGTATCTCTATTATTGTGTATCTCTATGATTGTGTGTCTGTCATTGTGTATCTGTCATTGTGTATCTCTATTGTTGTGCATCTGTCATTGTGTATCTCTATTATTGTGTATCTCTATGATTGTGTATCTGTCATTGTGTGTCTGTCATTGTGTATCTGTCATTGTGTATCTCCATTAATGTGCATCTGTCATTGTGTATCTTGTCATTGTGTATCTCTATTGTTGTGCATCTCCATTATTGTGTATCTGTCATTGTGTATATCTATTATTGTGTATATGTTATTGTGTATCTCTATTATTGTGTGTCTCTATCATTGTGTATCTCTATCATTGTGTATCTGTCATTGTGTATCTCTATTGTTGTGCATCTGTCATTGTGTATCTGTCATTGTGTATCTCTATTATTGTGTGTCTCTATCATTGTGTATCTCTATCATTGTGTATCTGTCATTGTGTATCTCTATTGTTGTGTATCTCCATTATTGTGTATCTGTCCTTGTGTATCTCTATTATTGTGTATATGTTATTGTGTATCTCTATTATTGTGTGTCTCTATCATTGTGTATCTCTATCATTGTGTATCTGTCATTGTGTATCTCTATTGTTGTATATCTCCATTATTGTGTATCTGTCATTGTGTATCTGTCATTGTGTAACTCTATTGTTGTGCATCTGTTCTGTCATTGTGTATCTGTCATTGTGTATCTCTATTGTTGTGCATCTGTCATTGTGTATCTTGTCATTGTGTATCTCTATTGTTGTGTATCTCCATTATTGTGTATCTGACATTGTGTATCTCTATTGTTGTGCATCTGTCGTTGTGTATCTTGTCATTGTGTATCTCTATTGTTGTGTATCTCCATTATTGTGTATCTGTCATTTTGTGTCTCTATTATTGTGTATCTGTCATTGTGTGTATATGTCATTGTATATCTGTCATTGTGTATCTGTCATTGTGTATCTGTCATTGTGTATCTCTGTCATTGTGTATCTCTATTATTGTGTATCTCTATTATTGTGCATCTGTCATTGTGTATCTGTCATTGTGTGTATATGTCATTGTGTATCTGTCATTGTGTATCTCTATTTTTGTGTATCTCTCATTGTGTATCTCTATCATTGTGTATCTCTATTATTGTGATGTGTTTTTGTGCATTGTATCATTGTTATTGTGTATCTCTCATACAATACAATACACTGTTTTGCATCCAATACACAATTAAAGCTTATGTACATGAGTTTTGGGTTTGCTGGTGGTCCAGTGGTTAGGATTCAGTGCTTTCACTGCTGCACCCTGGGTTTGATTCCAATTAGGTAACCAAGAGGTCACCCCACCCTGAATACCAAGAGCTGTATGCTGTGTCCCACTGGAGAAAGAACTGGCAAACCACTCCAGTATCTCTGCCATGAATACCAAGTGGGTCAGCATGACCATGGACAGAAAAGATGTGCCTGGTGTGTTATTGTCCATGAGGTCACAGAGAGTCGGACACTACTGAACGATGCCTGAACACCAGACAAATCTGTCAGCTACTGCCACTTTAAGATCCATCAAGCTTTTTCACCAAAACCACAATTCAAAGGCACCAATTCTTTGCCGCTCAGACTTCTGGGACTTTTTTACTATACAAACATTTGTTGCTACTGTAATATCATTACTTTTTGTTAGCTTGTCCAAGCTTGCCGTAGCTTTCCTCCCCAGAAGCAAACGTCTTTTAATTTCATGACTACAGTCACCACCTGAAGAGATCTTGGATCCAAGGAAAATAAAATCTGTCACTGCCTCCACTTCTTCCCCGTCTATTTGCCAGGAAGTGAGATTGCCGTTTGCCATGATCTTTATCTTTTTAGGGTTGAGCACCAGGCCAGCTACTGCACTCTCTCCTTTTTCCTTCATCAGTAAGTCCTTTGGTTCCTCCTGACTTTCAGCCATCAGAGTAGTATCATCGGCGTATCTGGGGTTGGTGATGTTTCTTCCAGCGATATTGATTCCGGCTTTGGATTCCTCCAGTCCAGCCTTACACATGATGTCCAGCCTTACGCATGATGTCCAGCCTTACACATGATGTCCAGCCTTACGCATGATGTCCAGCCTTACGCATGATGTCCAGCCTTACACATGATGTCCAGCCTTACGCATGATGTCCAGCCTTACACATGATGTCCAGCCTTACGCATGATGTCCAGCCTTACGCATGATGTCCAGCCTTACGCATGATGTCCAGCCTTACACATGATGTCCAGCCTTACACATGATATACTCCACATATAAGGTGAATAAATAAGGTGACAATATACAACCTTGTCGCACTCCTTTTCCGAGCTTGAACCATTCTGTTGTCCCATGTTCAGCTCTGACCGTGGCTTCTTGGTCCACATACAGATTATTCAGGAGGAGGATGAGATGATCTGGTACTCCCATCTCTTTAAGAACTTGCCACATTTTGTTGTGATCCACACAGTCAGAGGCTTTAGAATAGTCTATGAAGCAGAAGTAAATGTTTTTTTGGAACGCTCTGCTTTCTCTATTATCCATTGGCATTTTGATCTCTCGTGCTTCTTCCTCTGCGGCTCCGGCTTGCACATCTGGCAGTTCCTGCTCCATATATTGTTGGAGTTGAAATTGCATTACCTTGCTGGCAAGTGAAATTAGTGCAATTGTTTGATAATTGGAGCACTCTTTGGCACTGCCTTTTTTTGGATTAGGATGTAGACTGAGCTTTTCCAGTCTATTGGCCATTGTTGAGTTTTCCAAATGTGTTGGCATAAGGCAAGTAACACTGTCACAGCATAATCCTGTAGGATTTTGAATAGTTTGAATGGGATCTTATCACCTCCTGCAGCCTTATTATCAGCAAGACATCCTAGGGCCCATCTCACTTCACTCTCCAAGATGTCTGGCTCCTGCTCATTGGACACATTACTGAGGTCATCACTGCTGTTAAGATCCTTCCTGTATAGATCTTCAGTGTATTCCTGTCACCTCTTCTTTATCTGATCTTCTTCTGTTAAGTCCCTACTATTTGTGTCTTTTATCCCACCAACTTTGATATGAAAGGGGCCTTTGAAATCCCAAATTTTCTTGAAGAGATCTCTTAACTTTCCCATTCTGTTATCTGGAATTCTGCATTCAGTTGGACAAATCTTTTCTTATCTCCACCACCTTTCGCTTTCCTTCTTTCCTGGGCTACTTTCAAAGCCGCATCAGATAGCCAGTTTGGCTTCTTACTTTTCTTTCTTTTGGGGATATTCTTTGTTGTCGTTTCCTGGATAATGTCGCAAACTTCGGTCCAAAGTTCTTCAGGCATTTTATCTTCCATGTCTAGTTCTTCAGGCATTTTATCTTTCATGTCTAGATCTTCAGACATTCTATCTTCAATGTCTAGTTCTTCAGGCATTTTTCTTCCATTGTCTAGTTCTTCTTCTTTTTCTTTTCTTTTTGCATGCAAAAGGAATATCCCAAATTAATGATATTATTAATAAAACAATAAAAAAAATAATATATATATATATATATATAAATAAATAAATGGGTATTATTATTAATAATAATAATGATAATAATACTAAATAATAATAAAATGCCTAGATTGTAACTTCTCTGGAGTATCTTTGAACTCTTTATCATCACATGGTCATGTTTGTGGGATTGTCAAGTTTGAGACCCTCGCACATGGGGGGGGGAGACACAGGGGAGGGAGAGGGGGAAAGGAGACACGAGGGGGGGGGGAGAGGGGGAAAGGAGACACGGGGGGGGGGAGAGGGAGAAAGGAGACACGATGGGAGGAGAGGGAGAAAGGAGGGAGAAAAGAGACACGAGGGGAGGAGAGGGGGAAAGGAGAAACAAGGGGAGGAGAGGGGGAAAGGAGACACGAGGGGAGGAGAGGGGGAAAGGAGACACGAGGGGAGGAGAGGGGGAAAGGAGACACGAGAGGAAGAGAGGGGGGAAGGAGACACAGGGGGGAGAGAGGGGGAAGGAGACAAATGGGAGGGAGATGAGAGGAAAGGAGACACGAAGGGAGGAGAGGGGGAAAGGAGGCACAGGGGGAGTGGGGAAAGGAGACACAAAGGGGGGAGAGGGGGAAAGGAGACACGAGGGGGGGAGAGGGGGAAAGGAGACACGAGGGGGGGGGAGAGGGAGAAAGGAGACACGAGGGGAGGAGAGGGAGAAAGGAGACACGAGGGGAGGAGAGGGGGAAAGGAGACACGAGGGGAGGAGAGGGGGAAAGGAGACACGAGGGGAGGAGAGGGGGAAAGAAGACAAAGGGGGGGAGAAAGGGGGGAAGGAGACAAAGGGGAGGGAGATGAGGGGAAAGGAGACACGAGGGGGGAGGAGAGGGGGAAAGGAGACACAGGGGGGAGGGGGGGAAAGGAGGAACAGGAGGGGGAGAGAGGGGGGAAAAGAGACACAGGGGAGGGAGATGAGGGGAAAGGAGACACGAGGGGAGGAGAGGGGGAAAGGAGACATAGGGGGGAGGGGGGGAAAGGAGGAACAGGAGTGGGAGAGGGGGAAAGGAGGTACAGGAGAGGGAGAGAGGGAGAGAGGGGGGAAGGAGACACAGGGGAGGGAGAGGGGGGAAAGGAGACACAGGGGAGGGAGAGGGGGAAAAGAAGATACAGGGCAGGGAGATGGGGAAAGGAGGCACAAGAGAGGGAGAGCGGGAAAGGAGACACAGGGGAGAGAGAGGAGGGAATTGAGACACAAGGGAGGGAGGGAGAGGAGAGAGGAAATGAGACAGAAGGAAGGGATAGGAGGGGGAAATAAGACAAAAGGGAGGGAGAGGACAGGGAAAGTAACATGTACACAAGGGAGGAAGAGGAGAGGGGAAAGGACACACAAGAGAGGGAGAGAGGGGGGGAATGAGACACAAGGGAGAAAGTAGACAGGGGGAGAGACTCGCCGAAGATGCTCACATTGGGTTTCCTGGGCTACTTTCAAAGCCTCATCAGATAGCCAGTTTGGCTTCTTACTTTTAGGAATATTCTTTTGTTGTCGTTTCCTGGATAATGTCGCAGACTTCGGTCCAAAGTTCTTCAGGCATTCTAGCTTCTATGTATAGTTTTTAAGGCATTTTATCTTCCATGTCTAGTTCTTCAGGCATTTTTCTTCCATGTCTAGTTCTTCAGGCATTTTATCTTCCATGTCTAGTTCTTCAGGCTTTCTATCTTTCATTGTCTAGTTCTTCTTCTTTTTCTTTTCTTTTTGCCTGCAAAAGGAATATCCCAAATTAATGATATTATTAATAAAACAATAAAAATAATAATATATATATATATATAAATAAATAAATGGGTATTATTATTAATAATAATGATGATAATAATAATACTAAATAATAATAAAATGCCTAGATTGTAACTTCTCTGGAGTATCCCTAAACTCTTCATCATCACATGGTCATGTTTGTGGGATTGTCAAGTTTGAGACCCTCGCACAGCGAGAACGGAGACACAAAGAAGTAAGGGGGGGGGGGAGACACAGGGGAGGGAGAGGGGGAAAGGAGACACAAGGGGGGGAGAGGGGGAAAGGAGACACGAGGGGGGAGAGGGGGGAAGGAGACACGAGGGGGGGAGAGGGAGAAAGGAGACACGAGGGGAGGAGAGGGGGAAAGGAGACACAGGGGGGGGAGAGGGGGGAAGGAGACAAAGGGGAGGGAGATGAGGGGAAAGGAGAAACAAGGGGGGGAGAGGGGGAAAGGAGACACAGGGGGAGAGGGGGAAAGGAGGAACAGGAGAGGGAGAGAGGGGGGAAAGGAGACACAGGGGAGGGAGATGAGGGGAAAGGAGACACGAGGGGAGGAGAGGGGGAAAGGAGACATAGGGGGGAGGGGGGGAAAGGAGGAACAGGAGTGGGAGAGGGGGAAAGGAGGTACAGGAGAGGGAGAGAGGGGGGAAGGAGACACAGGGGAGGGAGAGGGGGGAAAGGAGACACAGGGGAGGGAGAGGGGGGAAAGAAGATACAGGGCAGGGAGATGGGGAAAGGAGGCACAAGAGAGGGAGAGCGGGAAAGGAGACACAGGGGAGAGAGAGGAGGGAATTGAGACACAAGGGAGGGAGGGAGGGAGAGGAGAGAGGAAATGAGACAGAAGGAAGGGATAGGAGGGGGAAATAAGACAAAAGGGAGGGAGAGGACAGGGAAAGTAACATGTACACAAGGGAGGAAGAGGAGAGGGGAAAAAACACACAAGAGAGGGAGAGAGGGGGGAAATGAGACACAAGGGAGAAAGTAGACAGGGGGAGAGACTCGCCGAAGATGCTCACATTGGGTTTCCTGGGCTACTTTCAAAGCCTCATCAGATAGCCAGTTTGGCTTCTTACTTTTAGGAATATTCTTTTGTTGTCGTTTCCTGGATAATGTCGCAGACTTCGGTCCAAAGTTCTTCAGGCATTCTAGCTTCTATGTCTAGTTTTTAAGGCATTTTATCTTCCATGTCTAGTTCTTCAGGCATTTTTCTTCCATGTCTAGTTCTTCAGGCATTTTATCTTCCATGTCTAGTTCTTCAGGCTTTCTATCTTTCATTGTCTAGTTCTTCTTCTTTTTCTTTTCTTTTTGCCTGCAAAAGGAATATCCCAAATTAATGATATTATTAATAAAACAATAAAAATAATAATATATATATATATATATAAATAAATAAATGGGTATTATTATTAATAATAATGATGATAATAATAATACTAAATAATAATAAAATGCCTAGATTGTAACTTCTCTGGAGTATCCCTAAACTCTTCATCATCACATGGTCATGTTTGTGGGATTGTCAAGTTTGAGACCCTCGCACAGCGAGAACGGAGACACAAAGAAGTAAGGGGGGGGGGAGACACAGGGGAGGGAGAGGGGGAAAGGAGACACAAGGGGGGGGAGAGGGGGAAAGGAGACACGAGGGGGGAGAGGAGGGAAGGAGACACGAGGGGGGGAGAGGGAGAAAGGAGACACGAGGGGAGGAGAGGGGGAAAGGAGACACAGGGGGGAGAGGGGGGAAGGAGACAAAGGGGAGGGAGATGAGGGGAAAGGAGAAACAAGGGGGGGAGAGGGGGAAAGGAGACACAGGGGGAGAGGGGGAAAGGAGGAACAGGAGAGGGAGAGAGGGGGGAAAGGAGACACAGGGGAGGGAGATGAGGGGAAAGGACCCACAAGAGAGGGAGGGGGGAGGAGACACAGGGGAGGGAGAGGGGGGAAAGGAGACACAGGGGAGGGAGAGGGGGAAAAGAAGATACAGGGCAGGGAGAGGGGGAAAGGAGGCACAGGAGAGGGAGAGAGTCGGAAAGGAGACACAGGGGAGAGAAAGGAGGGAATTGAGACTCAAGGCAGGGAGGGAGAAGAGAGAGGAAATGAGACAGAAGGAAGGGATAGGAGGGGGAGATAAGACAAAAGGGAGGGAGAGGACGGGGAAAGTAACATGTACACAAGGGAGGAAGAGGAGAGGGGAAAGGACACACAAGAGAGGGAGAGAGGGGGGAAATGAGACACGAGGGAGAAAGTAGACAGGGGGAGAGACTCGCAATGAGTGCCGAAGGTGCTAACATTGGGTGGCAAACAGCATTGCCAGGCTTACAATTTTAGTCCTGTCATTTTTGACAAGCAATGAGCTAGTCAGTTGTAATGTCTTGTTATATTGGAGATTCTTCCGTACTTTGTGGCTGTATATTTTTATTCTGCACATTTTACTTTACTTGTTTTTATAGACTTACCTTCTTCCTATTAGTATTTTATATTTCAATTTAAATTGTTACAAAATCATATTTATTTTCCCTATTTTTTATCACTTCAGAAAATGCTGTCACTTTAAGAATAAATGTTACTAGCTGAGCATCTTCTTGTGCTTATTAATGTTATGTTACTATAATTATAGGTAACGAGGAATAGAATAAAATTAGCAGCAGATATAAAAAAACTGATATTAGATATGATGGCAGATTAGTCGCTGCGTACTAAACACAAGATACAGAACAAGTGGATTTACCTTAAAGAGTAAAGGCTGAGAAACTGCAGAGTGCACTAATTGTGCCCAGGTGAGAGGGGTGTGGCTTGACTGTTAAACTTGTATAAAAGGTTTGTGAGCTGGTTTGGGGTCTGTTTACAAGTGGATTTACCTTAAAAAGTAAAGGCTAATAAACTGCAGAGTGCACTAATTGTGCCCAGGTGAGAGGGGTGTGGCTTGACTGTTAAACTTGTATAAAAGGTTTGTGAGCTGGTTTGGGGTCTGTTTACAAGTGGATTTACCTTAAAAAGTAAAGGCTAATAAACTGCAGAGTGCACTAATTGTGCCCAGGTGAGAGGGGTGTGGCTTGACTGTTAAACTTGTATAAAAGGTTTGTGAGCTGGTTTGGGGTCTGTTTACAAGTGGATTTACCTTAAAAAGTAAAGGCTAATAAACTGCAGAGTGCACTAATTGTGCCCAGGTGAGAGGGGTGTGGCTTGACTGTTAAACTTGTATAAAAGGTTTGTGAGCTGGTTTGGGGCCTGTTTACAAGTGGATTTACCTTAAAAAGTAAAGGCTAATAAACTGCAGAGTGCACTAATTGTGCCCAGGTGAGAGGGGTGTGGCTTGACTGTTAAACTTGTATAAAAGGTTTGTGAGCTGGTTTGGGGCCTGTTTACAAGTGGATTTACCTTACAAGTAAAGGCTGATAAATTGCAGAGTGCACTAATTGTGCCCAGGTGAGAGGGGTGTGGCTTGACTGTTAAACTAGGATAAAGGATTTGTGAGCTGGTTTGGGGTCTGTTTACAAGTGGATTTACCTTACAAGTAAAGGCTGATAAATTGCAGAGTGCACTAATTGTGCCCAGGCGAGAAGGCAGAAGTTAATAGAAACCGGAGAAGGGGAACTTGTGAGCTTGCGAACATTTTCAGTATCAAGTGCAATTCTAGTAAAAGCCTAGGAGTTTAAATAAAAGGAGGGCCTTCAAAGAAAAGGGAGGGCAGATTTATAGTGCAAAGGAGGAAAACTTTATATAAATATATTATATTATATTCTTTATTTTTCCCACTGAAATTTCGTAGACAATAATAATAATTATGAGTCAGTCCAGTGGCAACCTTATTCAGTGTACATCCTGTCAAATGTATGCACTACTGGAACATATGATCCAGGGTCCATACCTCTGTGACAGGTGTGAGCATGTTGCCTCTTTGGAAGCTCAAATTGAAGATCTGGAGAGGAGAATTGCAGCACTTAGTGATATTGCTCCACTGGAAAGGGAATTGGTGCTCACGGAGCACAGTTTAGCTGGGCCTAGTATGGAGGGAGGAGCTGGGGCTAGGGAGGATGGCCAGGGAGGTAGCTGGGTTACAGTTACAAGGGGAAGCAGGGGGAACAGGAGGAGGCAGGCCAGTTCTGAGTTGTCAAACACCAACAGATTTGCCAGATTGAGTGAAACTGTTGGCGATGTCCATTCAGGAATGGCAATGCCAGATAGAGCTGTTCCCTCTAACAGCCGGGCGAACAGCTCTACTGGAGAAGAGGGAGGGCAGAATAGGCAGTGCAACAGACAGGTTTTGGTGGTAGGGGACTCTATTATTAGGAAGGTAGACAGGGTAATTTGTCACCCAGATCCCAGCAATCGAACAGTTTGCTGTCTCCCGGGTGCTCGGGTTCGGCATGTTGTGGATCGGGTGGATAAATTATTGGGAGGGGCTGGTAATGAACCGGCGGTCTTGGTACACATTGGTACCAATGACAAAGTTAGTGGAAGATGGAGCGTCCTAAAGAATGATTTTAGAGAATTAGGGAATAAGCTTAAAGCAAGGACCTCCAAGGTAGTATTTTCTGAGATACTACCAGTGCCACGTGCTAGCCCAGGGAGGCAGAAGGAGCTTAGGGAGGTTAATGCGTGGCTAAAAAAGTGGTGCAGTGCAGAGGGTTTTGGGTTTTTAGAGCACTGGGCTGACTTCTCACTTGGGTACAATCTCTATAGCAGGGATGGATTGCACCTTAATGATGAGGGCGCTTTTGTGCTAGGGAATAGGATGGTAGAACGGCTGGGGGAGTTTTTAAACTTGTAGGTGGGGGGGAGGGACTATATAGAAGTATTGGGGTAAATAGGGTAGAGAGGGAAAGGGATGAATTATTTACCCATGGGGGAGGAGAAGGGGGGAGGGTTACAATAGAAAGTAGGGAGATATTAATAGGGGCCTCAAATACAGTGGCAGGCACTTCACATCAGCAGAGCCATAGCAACATAAAGTGTATGATTGCAAACGCAAGAAGTTTGCCTGGGAAAATGGATGAGCTAGAAATATTAGCAGTACAAGAAAAATGGGGCTTAATAGGCATTACGGAAACATGGTGGGATGAATCTCATGACTGGACTGTTAATCTGGATGGTTATAACCTATTTAGGAAAGATAGGGGCAATGGTAAAAGAGGAGGAGGGATCTGTCTTTATGTTAAGCCTGAATTTAAGCCTATAGTTAGAGAAGATATTTATGCTGGCACTAACGGCATCATTGAATCCTTGTGGGTTGAGCTAAATAGTGGAGGAGCTAATTCTAAATGCATATTGGTGGGAGTATGCTATAAACCCCCAAATATAGCTGAAAGTGAGGAAATACAATTATTGTTACAGATTGGAAATGCAGCTAAGCATGGGCAAGTTCTAATAATGGGAGACTTTAATTACCCTGATATAAACTGGATAAACGAGACCAGCAGCTCAGCTAAGGGGAGCAGGTTCTTGAGTACACTCAGGGATCATTATCTAGCCCAGGTAATACAAGAACCTACTAGAAATGGGGCCATCTTGGATTTAGTCATCACAAGTAATATTGATATAATATCAAATGTAAAAATAGGGGAACCCTTGGGGAACAGTGATCACAACACAGTCTCATTTGAGATTGAATACAAAAAACAGAGTTGTAAGGGGCCAACAAAAACTCTAAATTTTAAAAGGGCTAACTTTAATGGGCTACGGGCAGCAATACAACATATAGACTGGGACAAAGAACTTACAGGGAAGAATACTGAAAATAAATGGACAACATTCAAATCCTTACTAAATAAACATACTCATCAGCATGTACCATGTGGAAATAAAATAAATAGGAGTAAATCACATCCCATGTGGCTTAACAATGACTTAAAGATCATGATGAGGAAAAAGAAGTATGCATTTAAATTATACAAGAAGGAGGGAACAGAGGCATCTTTATGTGACTATAAGGAAATCAACAAGGCTTGCAAAAGGGCTATTAGACTGGCTAAAATAGAAAATGAGAAGTCAGTTGCAATGGAAAGTAAGACTAACCCTAAAATATTTTATAAATATATTAATGGGAAGAAGGCCAGGAAGGAATCGATAGGACCATTACAATGTGACACAGGCCATCTGATAATTAGTGACCAGGAAAAGGCAGATGAGCTAAATAGGTTCTTTTCTTCGGTTTACACAAGGGAGGTACCAGTGGTTGGGACACGGCAACATAATGGGGCTACACTACCTTCACTAAATAATTGGTTAACGCAGGAAGAAATACAAAAGAGGTTGGAGAAAATAAATGTTAATAAAGCCCCAGGTCCTGATGGAATACATCCAAGGGTACTGAGGGAGCTGGGTTCTGTAATAGCCAAACCATTATATCTAATCTTTAAAGACTCGCTCACTACAGGGTCTCTACCAGATGACTGGAGAAAAGCAGAGGTGATACCTATATTTAAGAAGGGATCTAGAGCAAATCCGGGGAATTATAGACCAGTGAGCCTCACTTCTGTAGTTGGGAAGCTTTTAGAAGGGTTAATAAGGGACAGAATACAAGAATATGTCTATTTGAACAGGATCATAGGTAGCAGTCAACATGGATTTATGAAGGAAAGGTCGTGTCAGACCAATCTAATTAGTTTTTATGAGGAGGTTAGTAGGAACTTGGATCAGGGCAACTCAGTGGATGTAGTCTTTTTAGATTTTTCAAAGGCATTTGATACAGTGCCACATGGAAGACTAGTGAGCAAACTAAGGGATACAGGAATTGCAGTAAATATCTGCTCATGGATCGAGAGCTGGCTAAAAGACAGGAAGCAAAGGGTTGTTGTAAATGGAACATACTCCGATTGGTCTAATGTGATAAGTGGGGTTCCTCAGGGCTCAGTATTGGGTCCTCTCCTTTTTAACATATTTATTAATGACATTGAAGTAGGACTCGAATGTAGTGTCTCCATTTTTGCTGATGACACTAAGTTGTGCAAGGTAATAAAATCAGATAATGATGTACTTTCCCTACAAAAGGATTTGCATAAATTAGAGAAATGGGCGGCTAAATGGCAGATGAGATTTAATACAAATAAATGTAAGGTTATGCATTTGGGAAGGAAAAATAGCCATGCAATCTATAATCTTAATGGAGCAAATCTAGGGGTATCAGATATTGAAAGGGATTTGGGAGTACTAGTGGACAACCACCTAGGTAACAGCGCTCAAAGCCAAGCAGCGGCTGCAAAGGCAAATAAAATATTAGCATGTATTAGGAAGGGTATAGAAGCCAGGGAAGCAAATATAATTCTGCCACTATACAAATCTCTAGTACGCCCTCATTTGGAATATGGAGTACAATTTTGGGCATCACCTCACAAAAAAGACATCTTAGAGCTGGAAAAAGTACAGAGAAGGGCTACAAAACTAATAAGGGGAATGGAGGGGCTAAGTTATGAAGAAAGACTAGCAAAATTAAACTTATTTTCGCTAGAAAAAAGGCGTCTAAGAGGAGATATGATTACGTTATTTAAATACATCCAGGGTCCATATAAGGCTTTGTCAAGTGAGCTTTTTGTAGCAAGAGATTTTCAACTGACAAGAGGACATCCCTTGAGGTTAGAGGAAAAAAGATTTCACCTTAAACAAAGAAAAGGGTTCTTCACAGTTAGGGTGGTTAAACTGTGGAATTCTCTACCAAAGGAGGTGGTGACAGCGAATTCGATAGACAACTTCAAAAAGGGGTTAGATATATTTCTGAATAAAGAGGGCATTCAAGGCTATCCTAGATAACTAGCGAAGGAATATTGATCCAGGGAGAAATTTGATCGCCAGTTTCTGGGGTCAGGAAGGAATTTTGCTTTTTTTCCCCTTATGAGACAATTGGCAAAGTTTCAATGGGGTTTTTTTTTATGTTTGCCTTCCTCTGGATAAATTAACAATAATTAACAATTAACAATAATAATAAATAGTCCAAATTAAAAAGATCAATAGAGATCTAAAAAGGTGAACTTGATGGACTAACTCTTTATTCATTCTCCAATACTATACTATTAATAATTATTTAATCAATAATTTAATTAATAACTAATCCGCATATTGCAGATCAGAGGAGATCTTAACAGGTTGAACTTGATGGACTGAAAGTCTTTTTTCAACCTTAATTACTATGTAACTATGTAACATATTACTTGAAACTCTACAAATTATATGTACGCTAGATTTTGTATATTTATAACATTTCTAGTTCAGTTACAATGACATTTTTTCGTTCCATTTGCTCATAATATTATAATGTTTCCTAATTCTAATTAGCAGCATCTTATATTTTACTAGCAAATTGTCCATCAAAAAATGACGGTCATAAAATTGTAAGGCAGGTACTGCTGTTTGGCACGCAAAGTAAGGCTTTTCGTGGTCTGAGTACCTTCGGCGCTGATTGCGAGCCTTGCGCTGAGCGCCTTTGGCTCTGGGTTGGTGTATTTTTGGTCATGTGTGGCCGTTTGGTGCTCATTGTAAGGGCTGCGCTGAACACCGTTGGCACTGAATGTGAGCCTCTCCCCTGGTGTATTGTTGCTCCTCTGAGCACTCTCGGCGCTTATTGTGAGTCGGGGGGATGAACGCCTTTAGCGTTCATTGCGATCCTCTTGCCTGTTTTTTTCGGTAGATGTATTTTTTTATGATAATTAATAATATCATAAATTAATATACTTTACCTATTTGTAATTAATATATGCAGCAAGCAATATCCTGAAGAGCTAACAATCTGTTTTGATTTTGAATAGGCTGCGTAAGGTGTGTAATTCAGCATTTTGTAATGGTAATGTTATTAGTTGCAAGTTAGTGTAAAATGGCGGCGATTGTGTATGTTACGCGGATGTGGAGCATTTTGTGTCCTCCCTAATAGTGTATTTTATACCTTGTACCTTGTGTGAGAGTCTTATGTGTCTGGCGGGTTTTTGCGTGTTTATTGGCGCTCCCTGCCAAGTCGTGCAGTGTTGTTTCGATAAGCGATTACGGTGCTCATCTCCACCAGCGCTGTGAGCTCCTTTGGCGCTCCCTGCCTAAGTCGTACAGGGTCATAGGGATGAGCGCCTATGGCGCTCATCTCCACCAGCGCAAGGAGAGCTTTTGGCGCTCCTTGCCAGCAACTGCAGCCCTCGCTTTGTGAGGGCCGCAGTTGCAGCAGGCTCGTTATGCGAGCCCGCAAGCGCTAGCAACAACCCGGATTGCTCACAACTATATATGTGGTCCTCATTTGTACTTTATTATGAGCAGTTCATTTTCACTTAAATTTTTATACTTGAATTATGTTACAATTAATATAATATAAATTACAAAAAAAAATAATTAAAGGCCTTGTAATGGCCATATCGCCTTCTGAATCTCTACCTTGTCATGCTGAAGGGGCTTGTTTACCTCAATGAAGCTGTGAGCTATACCATGTAGGGTCACCCAAGATGGGCAGGGGATATCAGAGAGGTCAGGCAAATTGTGGTCCACCGGAGAAGGAACTGGAAACCCACTGTAGTATATTTGCCAAGAAAAACTTGTGGATAAGCACAACCAGACACAAGACATTTCTGGCGTGCTGCAGTTCGTTGGGTCACGGAGAGTCACCCAGGAAGCTGTTCTAATTACAATAAGATGGATAATTCATGTTATCAGGAAAACAGATAAATACTCCTGTCAGGACAGCCCCCTGGACACATTATAGGGACTGGAGCTCAGCATTTCTAAAACATTAAATCTCAAGTACAAAATGTAAAGGTACATAATGAGCTCAACACTGGCCCTTTAAGTGCTGCTTCTAAGTGAATAGAAATGGTCCAGAGACCGTCCCAAAAAACTCCAAAGGAATTCTGTTTAAATTGTTGCAACTCAAAAATGAAAATAATACTAATCTTTATTTGAAAAAATATAGATAAGAAAAAATGGGGAATTACTAAAGTAAGTATATCCATATATACAGTGAGAGGGTCAATAAGAGCTTCTCCAGCCCATAAGATACAAACTAACATAGCAATGCTTATATAGGGACTAGCCACTTGCCCGTCAAAAATGATGGGAATAGAATTTTAAGCCTGGCAATGTTGTTTGCCACCCAATGTGAGCACTTTCAGCGCCTATCGCGAGCCCTGCACTGATCGCCTTTGGTGCTCATTGTGTGGCTCGCAATGAGCACCTTCGGCATTCATTGCAAGTCTCTCCCCTTGTCTACTTCCTCCCTTGTGTCTCATTTCCCCCCTCCTCTCTCTCCCTTGTGTACCTGTTCCTTTCATCCTCCTCTCCCTACCTTATGTCTCCTTTACCCACTCCTCTCCCTCCATTGTGTACCTTTTCCTTCCCCCTCCTTTCCCTCCCTTTTGTCTCCTTTCCCCTGTTCCGTTTCCACTCCTCTCCCTCCCTTGCGCCTCCTTTTCCCCCTCTTCATCACTTGTGCCTCCTTTACCCCTCCTCCCCTTCCCTTGTGTCTCCTTTTCCCCCTCCTCTCCCTCTCTTGTGCCTCCTTTCCCCCCTCCTCTACATCACTTGTGTCTCTTTCCCCCCTCCTCTGCCTCCCTTGTGCCCCCTTTCCCCCCTCCTCTCCCTCCCTTGTGCCCCCTTTCCCCCCTCCTCTCTCTCCCTTGTACCTTATTTTCCCCCTCCTCTCCTTCCCTTGTGCCTCCTTTTTCCCCTCCTCTCCCTTCCTTGTGCCCCCTTTCCCACCTCCTGTCCTTCCCTTGTGTCTCGTTTTCCCCCTCCTCTTCCTCTCTTGTATCTCCTTTCCCCCTCCTCTCCCTCCCTTGTAACTCCTTTCCCACGTCCTCTCCCTCCCTTGTGTCTCTTTTTCTGACTCCTCTCCCTCCCTTGTGTCTTCCCCCCTCTGCCTCCCCTGTGTCTTCCCCCCTCTCCCTCCCCTGTGTCTCCTTTCCCCCATCTCCCACCCATGTGTCTCCTTTCCCCCATCTCCCACCCATGTGTCTCCTTTCCCCACTCTCTCCCTCTCCTGTTTCTCCTTTCCCCCTCTCCCCCCCCTGACTTGTCTACTCCCAGCTCTGTCTATACATGTGAAGTTTCTTGTCTTTCCTTATAGTGTTTGTGTTTGCACCATTCAGTCATGTCCAACTCTCCATGACTTCATGGACCGTACCACACCATGCTGATCCACTTGGTATTCATGGCAGAGATACTGGAGTGTGTTACCAGTTCCTTCTCCAGTGGGCCACAGCGTACAGCTCCTGGTATTCCTAGGTGGTCTCCCATCCAAGTACTGACCAATCCCAGCCCTGCTTGACTACAGGGTGGTGTGGCCTCTTGGTTCGCTGATTGGAATTGAACCCAGGTCGCAGCAGTGAACGCACTAAATCCTAATCACTGGACCAACAGGAAACCCTGATTACACAACATCATTTAGTTTATGGTGGACAACAAAAAGTGATAGATGCCCCCAGAGTACAGGACACAAATATACTATTTATTTACTATGATTATGCAACAAGTTGTAATCGCTGAGCTTTGATTGGATTCTGTGTAATTAGAGCTGGAACCGTATGTTCGGTACATTGTGTTATCACAAACAGCCCCAATCTCTCCCCGTCCTCCCCGTGGCCTCTCGGGACATTCCCAGACCAAGGTCTCCTCCTCCTAAAGCTGCATTCATTGTATTTCTATTATAAAATGAATAATATGTAATTAAATCAGAGTAAATAATGTAGAGAGTCTAGGAAAACCTTGTGGTCACGTTCTGGTAAACTGATCAACTTCTGTTTATTTGTACAAAATAAAGAAAGAAAAAAAAGAAAGAAAAAAAAAAAAAAAGAGCAAGTAATCCCCAACACTTCCCACATATGGAGGAAAGACGCATCTGGTGCTGACTGGTATTCGGGAAAAGCTCTTCCATCCAGAAAACTAAAAATGAAAACTAAGAATACATAACTCTAAAGCGAAGGAAAGAAAACCAATGATTACAAATATATAACATTTCCTGAGATTCGTCGGATAAAATGTATTTATATGTAATTCACATATATGGTTGTCGTAATTGTGATTTGTCGGTAACACTCACAGAGTTGCTGCCTTTCACATGCGCAATGAACACCGAAGGCGCTCATTGTGGGGCCCGCAAGGTGGAGGAGGGCGAAAGGCATGCAATAGGCCCGGGGGTCAGGCGAGGGCCGCAATGGCTAAAGGGGAAGCAAGGAGCCTGTATTGCTATTTAATTGGCGTCTTTTAGCGGCAACCGTACGGCTTCCGAGTTACGGGCTTCAAAAAAAAATGTCCGCCAAATTTTTCTCAAGCCCGTAACTGGGACTTAACTGTTGCCATTTTTTTCAAGGTCGTAACTCGGAAGCCGTTGGGAGGCCGCCAAAAGACACCAATTGAAAATAATTAGCTACCAACTTCACTTATGGGCTCCCTGCCTCCTCCTGAGGCAGGGAATCCATACTTGAAGTTGAAAGCTAATTTGCTATTCAATTGGCATCTTTTGGCGGCCTCCCAACGGCTGCCGAGTTACGGCCTTGAAAAAAAAATGGCGACGTTAAACTTGTAAAAATGTTTTCAAGCCCGTAAGGCTTGGAGCAATAGCGATTTATAATTCAAGCCTTGAGTGCTTGAAAATTTTTACAGGTTTAACCACCGGTAAGCCCGCAAATGTTTTCAAAGCTGTGAAAGGGGGCCAAACAGAGACAGGAGAGGGAGAGGGTGGGAAAAAGACACATTTGAGGGAGAGAGGGGGAAGAGACAGAGGGAAGGAGAGGTGGAAACAGACAAAGGGGAGGGGGGGAAGAGACACAGGGGAGGGAGGGGGAAGAGACAAAGGGGAGGGAGAGGGGGAAAGAGACAGATGAGTGAGAGGTGGAAAATAGACACAGTGGAGGGAGAGAGGGGGAAGAGACAGAGGGAATGGGGAGGGGGGGAAGAGACCAAGGGGAGGGAGAGGGTGGGAAAGAGACACAGGGGCGGGAGAGAGGGGGAAGAGACAGAGGAAAGGGGGAGGGGGAAAGAGACAAAGGGGAGGGAGGGGGGAAGAGACACAGGGGAGGAAGAGGAGGAGAGAGACAAAGGGGAGGGAGGGGGGAAGAGAAACAGGGGAGGAAGAGGAGGAAAGAGACAAAGGGGAGGGAGGGGGGGAAGAGACACAGGGGAGAAAGAGGAGGAAAGAGACAAAGGGGAGGGAGAGGGGGGAAAGAAACACAGGTCAGTTACAGCCTTGGGCATGTGCACAGAATTCCCTCCCTGCTAACCACAATCCCCACATATACCTAAACCAACCTATTACATCTACAATAACCATGGGAGTCCTTTCAAGGATCCCTATGGTATATACAAATTAACCCTTACTAGAATGGGGTTCCATATGGCCTTCCATGGTATATAAAATCAACCCCTATGTGCCGATGTGCCATGACACCCTATTAACTTACATAAAGGTCCATTGGATCCCAATGTAAATTAATAGTGATGGTAGAAAATAACAAAAATGGAAAAAATAAAATGGAAAAAAAAAGAATGTAAATATAAAAAAATATATAAGCCCTATAGAGTCTAAGAAAAATAGATTTGAGTACAGGTATACCCCACTTAGAGCTGATTCGCTATAGAGCTGTTTTTCCCGCCGGACCCCTTTTCACGCTCTGATTCCATATAACACTGTTTTTATTCTCCAAAGAAAACAGAATCCAGGATGACCCAGAAGCTTCAACATCAAAAATTTTAAGTTTATATTTCTACTAATGTTCAGTTTGTATTAATGTTATATTTGCTGTTGCTTTGAAGTTCATATAAAACCAAAAAAGTTTAAATTTCAATTGAAATGTTTTTTTTCATGATTTATCCTTATCTTCCCCATGTTCTCCTATCCCTATCTTCCCCATGTTTCCCTATCCCTATCCCTATCTTCCCCATGTTCCCCTATCCCTATCTTCCCCATGTTCCCCTATCCCTATCTTCCCTATGTTCCCCTATCCCTATCTTCCCCATGTTTCCCTATCCCTATCTTCCCCATGTTCCCCTATCCCTATCTTCCCCATGTTTCCCTATCCATATCTTCCCCATGTTTCCCTATCCATATCTTCCCCATGTTCCCCTGTCCCTATCTTCCCCATGTTTTCCTATGTTCCCTATGTTCCCCTATCCCTATCTTCCCCATGTTTCCATATCCCTATCTTCCCCATGTCCCCCTACCCTTATCTTCCCCATGTTTCCCTTTCCCTATCGACCCTATGTTCCCCTATCCCTATTTTCCCCATGTTTCCCTATCTCTATCTTCCCCATGTTCCCCTATCTCTATCTTCCCCATGTTCCCCTATCTCTATCTTCCCCATGTTCCACTTTCCCTATCTTCCCCATGTTCCCCTATCCCTATCTTCCCCATGTTCCTCTATCCCTATCTTCCCCATGTTCCCCTAACCCTATCTTCCCCATGCTCCCCTAACCCTTTCTTCCCCATGCCCCCCTATCCTTATCTTCCTTATCTTCCCTATGTTCCCCTATCCCTATCTTTCTCATGTTCCCCTTTCCCTATCTTCCCCATGTTCCCCTATCCTCTATCTACCCCGTGTTCCCTTATCCTCTATCTTCCCCGTGTTCCCCTATCCTCTTTCTTCCCCGTGTTCCCCTATCCTCTATCTTCCCCTTGTTCCCCTATCCTCTATCTTCCCCATGTCCCCCTATCCTCTATCTTCCCCATGTTCCCCTATGTTCCCCTATCCCTATCTTCCCCATGTTCCCCTATCCCTATCTCCCCCATGTTTCCCTAACCTATCTCCTCCATGTTCTCTTATCCCTATCTTCCCCATGTTCCTCTATCCCTATCTTCCCCATGTTTCCCTATCCTCATCTTCCCCATGTTTCCCTATCCTCATCTTCCCCATGTTCTCCTATCCCTATCTTCCCCATGTTCCCCTAACCTTATCTTCCCCATGTTCCCCTATCCCTATCTTCCCCATATTCCCCTATCCAAATCTTCCCCCATATTCCCCTATCCCTATGTAACGAAACCCATCACTGTTTTACCCTGTTTTATGATTATTATGGTTAAAATATGATCCTAATATATGTATGTTGGTTGATGCTCTGCAGAATATTGACCCAGACATTTACAGCTACTTGGCATGGGAGATAATCTCGTTACAGCGACTCCGCATAAGATAAAGGAAGTCTATTGTATACAGTGTTTTCATTCTCAGATAAGAACAAAGAAGTTTAATTGAATCAATGTCTGATTGTATCAAAGTTGCCAGGGAGGTGTGACCCACCTATTGTTCTCTTTATGGGTATTGTGCAGCCAAATATGGGGGATGTGGATTGCCTGTGGGAAGAGATGGGTATAAATATTTCTGCAATAACAAAATAAAGTCAGTATTCATTTGACTCCCAAATTGTGTGTCGTCCAATATGGGAGGTCGGGGATGGTGAAACTGTAGTGCCTCGTGGGTATTTTATCGTATACCAGCGGAGATTTTGGATACGTGGTCCAGCTCCCTTACATTTGGTGGCAGCGACGGGATTCAAACCTCACAGCAGACCGTTGTTCGGCAGTTACAGCCATTTGGGAAATTTGCTCATTCGTATGGAACCGAAAGGAAAGGGTATGTGAATAGACCCGAACGGATAGTGAATGGAGACAGTCTATACCAAGTTGAAACGGGCCACGCTAAAAGAGCTATTGGAAGCAAGGGGAATTATTGCCAGCAATAAAACCAAAGCTACCCTTATTGTTGAACTCATGGAGGGAGACCGGGCAGCTGCTGCAGCACCTCTTACGGACAGCACACAGAATGAGTTTGGAAGAGAACTCCAATGCAGACTAGCCCATTTCCCAGGTACGCCTTCCACAGAAACCTTGGAAAGGATTATGTCAGAGGTCCACGAATACATAATGGGAAAGCAGCGGGCAGACTGGAGGTCCAGAGAGGGGTCCCTAATCACACCACACATAGTACCGGGGAAGCCTAAACTCCTGTACCATGCTTTTAAAAACTATGTGGAGACCGAAGACATTGATGGCTACTTGCATGACTTTGAGAGATTATGCCAATTACATGAGATCAACGCCGCCGACCAGGTAACCCTGTTGGTGAGTAAGCTAGCGGGCCGGGCAGCAGAAGCCTACCGCACCATGCCAGACGAGGATAGCAGAGACTACCAGAAAGTAAAGCAGGCGATCCTGGACAGGTACGCAATTACCCCGGAGGCATACCAGCAGCGGTTCCGAGAAAGCCGAAAGACGGAGAAAGATACTCACATGGAGTGGGCGCACCGCTTAACTAGGGCGGGCAAAGGTTGGGTACAAGCCGCACAAGCAACCACAGTGGAGGACATGCTACAATTACTGCTACTGGAGCAATTCTTCCAGGTGTTAACCCCGGATTTACAAAACTGGCTGAGAGATCGGAAACCGCGCATCTTAACTGAAGCCGCCAGGTGGGCAGATGAGTACCAAGATGCCAGGAGGGCACAGCAGGCACAGGCACGGTCCATCTTGGGAGCTGCTAACCGACCGCCCACCATTAACCCCACCCCAGCACTGCGTCCGGGTGGTGGGAACTACCAAACCCCTCCACGGTACAACAATGCCCGATCTTTCATCAGGTGCCACACGTGTAACCAGCAGGGCCACATGCAAAGAGACTGTCCCAGAAACAGAAACCGCTCCACGTGGAATACTCCAACCAATTTCCCTGCAAACCGGGCAGCAGTACACTGCTACCAGAGTGAGCCTCGACAACCTTTCTTCGGGACCCAGTCTAATGAAGAATCTTTGGGCACCCTCCACGAGGTTAACCCAGTACAAGCAGCTGCAGACAACCGACAGGGACACCGCCAAGGGGTACACGTAGAGGGAAAACGCCTTCAGGGTCTGCGCGATTCTGGGGCCACCATAACCCTGGTTCGCAATCACCTAGTCCCCAAGCACCAGCTCACTGGAGAATATGTGGCAGTCCGGGTGGCAGGGGGGGCGATTTACAAAATTCCCACTGCTAAAGTACATTTGGATTGGGGAGCGGGGTCGGGGAATGTGGAAGTGGGCCTCATGCAGGACTTACCAGCTGATGTCATCCTGGGTAACGACTTGGGGGAGCTGACCTCCGCTTTTGTTTCTCAGCACCCCAAGCAGGAAGCGCTACCCGTGGTAACACGGCAGCAGGCCCGCACCACTGCATCTTCTGAACACTCTGAGGCTCCGGTAAGTAATAGTACTGACCCACCTTTCATCCCCTGGGCTCCCCCCTTAGAGTTTGGTACTGAAGTAGTCACTGACCCGTCCCTGCAGGTATACCGGGATAGGGTTACACAGAATCAGGCAGGGTTGGAGGGGGAAAGATACGCTTGGGAGAAAGGATTATTGTATAGATATGCTGAGAAGGTAGTAGCAGGATCTGTACCCGTGACCCTCACACAATTAGTCGTGCCCCGAAAGTACAGGCAAGAATTACTACGTATTGCCCATGACATCCCTTTATCAGGACATCTAGGCGTCAGTAGGACGAAGCATCGTTTGACCCAAAACTTATTTTGGCCAGGGGTCTCCAAAGATATTCGGCAGTATTGCCAAACTTGTGACACATGCCAGAGAGTAGGTAAGAGAGGGGACCGGTACAAGGCAAAAATGCACTCCCTACCCATAATAGATGAGCCCTTCAGCAGAGTGGCAGTAGATATAATCGGACCCCTAGCAAAACCCAGCCCGTCAGGGAAGAAGTATATACTAACCGTAGTAGACTATGCCACCCGGTACCCAGAGGCCGTAGCCCTAACTAATATCCATGCGGAGACTATAGTAGATGCCCTAATCCGGATATTCTCTAGAATGGGGTTCCCCAAAGAGATTATCTCAGATCGGGGTACCCAATTCACGGCCGAAGTCACTCATCAGTTATGGAGAACATGTGGGGTGAAACCTATTGTAAACTCAGCGTATCACCCCCAGTCCAATGGGCTCTGTGAACGGTTCAACGGAACATTAAAGCAAATGCTCCATACCTTCATGGATACCCAGAAGAACTGGGAAAGGTTTCTTCCCCATCTGCTCTTCGCGTACCGAGAGGTACCCCAGGAGTCCACGGGGTTCTCGCCATTCGAATTACTATTCGGAAGGAGAGTGCGGGGTCCCTTAGACCTCATTAGGGAACACTGGGAGGGAACGGTCACCAGTAACGGTACCCCTATCGTCCCATATGTACTGGAGTTCAGGGAACGCTTGGAGACCCTAATCCAGACGGTACGGTCTAATCTCCAGGCGGCCCAGCAACGACAGCGCAGATGGTACGATAAGGGAGCCAGAGACCGCAGTTTTCAAATAGGACAAAAGGTGTTAATCTTGAAGCCAGTTCAAAATGACAAACTGCAGGCCTCCTGGCAAGGCCCTTATAAGGTGGTGGAACAGGTATGTGACACCACCTATATAATTGCCCCATGTACAGGAGCAGGCGGTAGACGCATGCTCCACATTAACATGCTGAAACCCTATCACGAGCGGACCGAAGAAGTAACTGCCATATGTGCCTCAGCCGCCGAGGACCCGAATAATCTACCCCTACCAGACCTATTAGCCCAAGGGGGGGCCAACACAGAATTAGGGGAAGTACAACTAGGAGACAGGCTGAGCACTAGAGAGCGAGCTCAAATACTAGAGCTTATCCGGGAAAAAGGGGATACATTCTCCAACCAGCCCGGGTATACCCCGCTTGCTACCCACAGGGTACAGACCCCAGGGCAACACCCTCTTCGACAAACCCCCTACCGCATACCAGAATCCGTAAAAGATCATATGCGGAAGGAGATTGACGAAATGTTACAACTAGGAGTGATAGAACACTCAGATAGCCCATGGGCCTCTCCGGTAGTGCTGGTACCGAAGCGGGACGGAACCACCCGCTTCTGCGTCGACTACCGGAAACTTAATGATAAAACAATTTCAGATGCCTATCCCATGCCCCGAATCGATGAGCTATTAGATAAAATGGCCAGGGGCCAGTACCTCACCACAATAGACTTGTGCAAAGGGTACTGGCAGATCCCACTAGCCGAGGATGCCATCCCAAAGTCCGCATTCGTCACCCCGTTTGGGCTATACCAATTCAAGGTGATGCCATTCGGGATGAAGAATGCGCAGGCTACGTTTCAGCGGATGGTGGACCGGTTACTGGACGGATCCCAGGAGTATGCTTGCGCCTATTTAGATGACATAGCAATATTTAGCAACTCCTGGGACGAGCACTTGACCCATATAGGAGCCATCCTCGACCGCATCAGGGAGGCAGGTCTCACGTTAAAACCCAGCAAGTGCCACGTAGGGATGGCCGAAGTGCAGTACTTAGGCCACAGGGTGGGTAGTGGGCGGCAAAAGCCAGAACCCGCTAAGATAGAGGCCGTAGCTAAGTGGCCAACCCCTCGCACGAAAACTCAGGTTTTAGCTTTTCTAGGAACCGCCGGGTATTACCGTAAATTTGTACCTGATTATAGTGCCCTAGCCAAGCCCCTTACTGACCTCACCAAAAAGAACTTACCCAAAGTAGTGACCTGGAGCCCAGAGTGTGAGAAGGCATTCCAAGAACTGAAATCTGCCCTAATTCATGCTCCTGTACTGGCCGCTCCCGATCCAACTAAACGCTTTCTCGTTCATACAGATGCTTCTATGTTTGGATTGGGAGCAGTGCTGAGCCAAGTTGGGGCCGATGGCGGCGAGCATCCCGTCGCTTACTTAAGTCGGAAACTACAACCCAGGGAAGTAAGCTATGCCGCCATCGAAAAGGAATGCCTGGCGGTGGTGTGGGCCCTCAAGAAACTACAGCCCTACTTATATGGCCAACAATTTGCCTTGCTCACAGATCACAACCCGTTGGTGTGGCTAAACCGGGTGTCAGGGGACAACGCTAGACTACTGAGATGGAGTTTGGCACTACAACCATTTGATTTCACCATCCAGTATCGCCCAGGGAAACAAAATGGTAACGCCGATGGGTTGTCCAGACAGACAGAACTCGAGAAATGATCTGTGAGCACTCCTCCGGACATCCCCAAGCAGATCCGTTGGGATCAGACCGTGTATGCCGGCTTATGGTCACGGGGGAGGTGTGTAACGAAACCCATCACTGTTTTACCCTGTTTTATGATTATTATGGTTAAAATATGATCCTAATATATGTATGTTGGTTGATGCTCTGCAGAATATTGTCCCAGACATTTACAGCTACTTGGCATGGGAGATAATCTCGTTACAGCGACTCCGCATAAGATAAAGGAAGTCTATTGTATACAGTGTTTTCATTCTCAGATAAGAACAAAGAAGTGTAATTGAATCAATGTCTGATTGTATCAAAGTTGCCAGGGAGGTGTGACCCACCTATTGTTCTCTTTATGGGTATTGTGCAGCCAAATATGGGGGATGTGGATTGCCTGTGGGAAGAGATGGGTATAAATATTTCTGCAATAACAAAATAAAGTCAGTATTCATTTGACTCCCAAATTGTGTGTCGTCCAATATGGGAGGTCGGGGATGGTGAAACTGTAGTGCCTCGTGGGTATTTTATCGTATACCAGCGGAGATTTTGGATACGTGGTCCAGCTCCGTTACACCCTATCTTCCCCATGTTTCCCTATCACATGTTAGTAACAAACTAGTGACATTAGCTGCTGTGTCAGCGATTAATGTAAAATCATTTTTAGTAAAAGCAGTCTCTGGTGTACTCAGTGGTGGAGCTAGAGAATGGAGGGCCTGGTGCAAAAGAGAATGGAGGGCCTGGTGCAAAAGAGAATGGAGGGTGTAACGGATCTCCTGGCACCCCGACCGGGTACCTCCGTTGATAGACGCGTCCTAGTTTGCGCCGAGGCCTACAAGCACCGCACCGGACTCCACAACCACCACAGACACCGTAGCTTAACTGGAGCCGCGCTGTCTTCCTTCCACCCTGTATGAATCTCCAGCATCCAGGATCGTGTGGGGAAGACCTCTCCTCCAAGGAGAGCACATCAGGAACAAGCGTTCAGTAGTTACAGCTCAAGGGAGTATGCAAAAGCATAGCAATCCCCAGTATGATATAGCGATCCCCTCCAATAACGAGATGAGACTACGTTTTGAAGGGTCAAGTAGAACTATATCTTTAATGACATGGGATCTCCTTTTATACAATGGTGCCCTCTGAAGGGCTACACCCACATAATTATCACAGCCAATTATATACATGGTTCAACCCCCACGTCTCCTCCCCTCAGATAACAGGTAACACAATTAAAACAGACACAATTTTAACCACATTCTGGATGTACCCCAAAAACAGGGGGTACACCTTTAAGTCCAGCACCGTTCAATAGCTCTCACCCAGGGGAACAACATATAAAAAAATGGCATGAATCAGACCAGGGGTTCAAAAGTTAGTAAAAATTTCTTTTACCCATAACACACAGACATTTCACATATCCCCCATAGTTGGCCACACAATACAGATAGAGGGACAATAGGTGGGTCACACCTCCCTGAGGCAACTTGATATAATCAGACAATGATTAAATCAGCCTTCTTTGTTCTTATGTTTGAATAGACTTCCTTATCTGTTACAGGATTATCTCTCCTGCCAAGGTCTGCACTAGCCTGGGGCCAATATTCTGCAGAGCATAAACCAACATACATACAGTATATTACTAGGATCATATTTTAACCAAGAATTAAATAACCATAAACAGGGTAAAACAGTGATGGGTTACGTTTCAGCTGGGATCTGAGCGCACAAAACTACCGAATAGCGCTCAGATCATCTTCACACAGTTCAATTGCCATGTAGCTAAAGTCTTTCCCATAGTCTTTCATTATATGAATGGGCTCCATGGCATAGCTATCTGTGGTATGATGGTTCACACAGGGCAAGTACCGAATGACCCCCCTGTATGTAAAGGGCCAGAATGAGTGACATACACTCTGGTATGGCCGAATACTGTGTTTGAAGGGCAATATGTACCAGGGCCATAGTCGCAGGGCAGGAGGCTGGCAAACAGTCCTCTCCAAGACAAAGTGGCGAAGGGCACTTCGTCACACATCTCCCCTTTGGGGGGAAGTCTAACCAGGCACCTGACCTTCTGCCGGTCAGTGCCTCCGTTAGACGATCCACCAACCCACAATAAACCAGTGCTAGAGCAGCCCCCCCACAACAACAAAGTGCAAGAGCAGCCCACCCACAACAAACAGTTACGGCACCTTGATATTTCGCTGTGGTGATGGGGCAACACACTGAGGGGCCAGCGGCACTCTGCCCTGATGCCAGCTCTTCTGCTGGTATAACCTGCAGGACCTCCTGCTCTGTACAAGGGACAAAGGGAGGGCAGAGGCCGACTGCACTCTGCCCCGCTGTCAGCTCTTCTGCTGTGGTACTTGGGACATATTCCGGCTCAGTAGACAAGGAAAGGTGGAGGTCAGTGTGGGTTAACATTTCCTCTGTTAACCCTGGGGCCACATTAGAAGTTAGCTGGGGAGGGGAATTTGTACTTACCCCCTTCTCCGGTTGTCCCAGTGACGGTAGTTGGGGATCTGGACAGGCTGTGGGCGCAGAGACCACGGTCCCATCTGCGCCGTCTGGGAGATTGGTGTCTCCCCTGGTTAGGGTAAACTGTCGCTGGGGAGGAAGGACGACACCTTCTGCCCCCTGTGGTTCACACTGCCGCTGGGGGGGAAGGACGAGACCTTCTGCCCGCTGGGGGGAAAGGACGACACCTTCTGCCCCCTGGGGTTCACACTGCTTCTGGGGGGAAGGACGACACCTTCTGCCCCCTGTGGTTCACACTGCCGCTGGGGGGGAAGGACGACACCTTCTGCCCCCTGGGGTTCACACTGCCGCTGGGGGGGAAGGATGACACCTTCTACCCCCTGGGGTTCACACTGCCGCTGGGGGAGAAGGACGACACCTTCTGCCCCCTGGGGTTCACACTGCCGCTGGGGGGAAAGGACAACACCTTCTGCCCCCTGGGGTTCACACTGCCGCTGGGGGGGAAGGACGACACCTTCTGCCCCCTGGGGTTCACACTGCCGCTGGGGGGGAAGGACGACACCTTCTGCCCCCTGGGGTTCACACTGCCACTGGGGGGGAAGGATGACACCTTCTGCCCCCTGGGGTTCACACTGAAAACACTGTATACAATAGACTTCCTTTATCTTATGCGGAGTCGCTGTAACAAGATTATCTCCCATGCCAAGTAGCTGTAAATGTCTGAGACAATATTCTGCAGAGCATCAACCAACATACATATATTAGGATCATATTTTAACCATAATAATCATAAAACAGGGTAAAACAGTGATGGGTTTCGTTACACACCTCCCCCGTGACCATAAGCCGGCATACACGGTCTGATCCCAACGGATCTGCCTGGGGATGTCCGGACAAAAGTATTTGTTGGTCAATTCTCTAGTTTGAGAACCCATCAGCATTACTGCAATTCACATTTACTCACATTTCCCATATCCCCAGATAGCTGGGATCTGAGCGCACAAAACTACCGAATAGAGCTCAGATCCTCTTCACACAGTTCAATTGCCAAGTAGCTAAAGTCTTTCCCATAGTCTTTCATCATATGAATGGGCTCCATGGCATAGCTATCTGGGGTATCACCGCTCCCACAGGGCAAGTACAGGATGACCCCCTGTATGTAAAGGGCCAGAATGAGTGACATACACTCTGGTATGGCCGAACACTGGTTCCAAAGGGCAATATGTACCAGGGCCATAGTCGCAGGGCAGGAGGCTGGCAAACAGTCCTCTCCAAGCCAAAGTGGCGAAGGGCACTTCGTCACACATCTCCCCTTTGGGGGGAAGTCTAACCAGGCACCTGGATATTTTGCTGGGGTGATGGTGCAACACGCTGAGGGGACTTGAGGGGCAGAGGCCAGCGGCACTCTGCCCTGATGCCAGCTCTTCTGCTGATATAACCTGCAGGACCTCCTGCTCTGTACAAGGGACAAAGGGAGGGCAGAGGCCGACTGCACTCTGCCCCGCTGTCAGCTCTTCTGCTGGGGTACTTGGGACATATTCCGGCTCAGTAGCCAGGTGAAACGTGGGGGTCAGTGGGGGTTAACATTTCCTCTGTTAACCCTGGGGCCACATTAGAAGTTAGCTGGGGAGGGGAATTTGTACTTACCCCCTCCTCCGGTTGTCCCAGTGACGGTAGTTGGGGATCTGGACAAGCTGTGGGCGCAGAGACCACAGTCCCATCTGCGCCGTCTGGGAGATTGGTGTCTCCCCTGGTTAGGGTAAACTGTCGCTGGGGGGGAAGGACGACACCTTCTGCCCCCTGTGTTTCACACTGCCGCTGGGGGGGAAGGACGACACCTTTGGCCCCCTGGGGTACCCACTGCCAATGTGGAGGAAGGTCGACACCTTCTGCTCCCTGGGGTACACACTGCCGCTGGGGGGGAAGGACGACACCTTCTGCCCCCTGGGGTTCACACTGCCGCTGGGGGGAAAGGACAACACCTTCTGTCCCCTGGAGTTCACACTGCCTCTGAGGGGGAAGGACGACACCTTCTGCCCCCTGGGGTTCACACTGCCGCTGGGGGGAAAGGACGACACCTTCTGCCCCCTGGGGTTCACACTGCCGCTGAGGGGGAAGGACGACACCTTCTGACCCCTGGGGTTCACACTGCCGCTGGGGAGGAAGGACGGACCCTTCTGCTCCCTGGGGTACACACTGCCACTGGGGGGGAAGGACGACATCTTCGGCCCCCTGGGGTACACACTGTCGCTGGGGAGGAAGGACGACACATTCAGCTCCCTGGGGTACACACTGCCGCTGGGGGGGAAGGCCGACACCTTCTGCTCCCTGGGGTACACACTGCCGCTAGGGGGGAAGAATGACACCTTCTGCCCCCTGGGGTTCACACTGCCGCTGAGGGGGAAGGACGACACCTTCGGGCCCCTGGGGTACACACTGCCGCTGGGGAGGAAGGACGACACCTTCAGCTCCCTGGGGAACACACTGCTGCTGGGGAGGAAGGACGACACCTTCGGCTCCCTGGGGTACACACTGCCGCTGGGGGGGGAGGACGACACCTTCTGCCCCCTGGGGTTCACACTGCCGCTGGGGGGGAAGGACGACACCTTCTGCCCCCTGGGGTTCACACTGCCGCTGGGGGGGAAGGACGACACCTTCTGCCCCCTGGGGTTCACACTGCCGCTGGGGGGGAAGGACGACACCTTCTGCCCCCTGGGGTTCCCACTGCCGCTGGGAGGGAAGGACGACACCTTCTGCCCTCTGTAGGGCCGGTAGAGAGACCTCGGTTCTTTCTCTACCTGCCATCTGGAGGTCATCCCAGGACCAGTCAATGAAGTCTGGTTCTGCTTGTCGAGTAGGTTGGGGCTGCACAAGGCTGAGCAGGTGTTGGTAGTCCTGCTCCAGCTCCCACTCTCTCGTTACCAGGTGGGTCATGTCTTTGCTCACCTCGCCTTCGTCATCCCAGACATACATGCCCATCCGGTAGTCGTAGATGTCCCAAAACCTAGACCCCTCCGTGCTGCCAAGATCAATATCGTCCTCCAAGGCATCCCATAATAAACCCGGGCCATCATAATCATCCCCCTCCGGTAAGTCGTGTTCAGCCGTCCAGGGGGTAAGTCGAACGGTATGCCACCAGAGGGCCTGGTATGCGTTGTCTAGCCAGAGCTCTCGCCATACCAGGGTCTCTAGTCTTGTCACCCACTCATCCAGGGGCTGCTCTCCCAATAGATACATCCGCATCACCACACGCTTCTGTACCCGCTGCTCATCACTGGGGAGACTCTCACCTCGCCGCCATTGGGCATCTTCCAGGGCATCATACCAGAGTTACTTTCTGTCTGTTTCCCTGTAGTCTGCGGCCGTCTCCTCCTCCTTATGATGGAACGCTGTCCGAAAAATAGCCGGTTCCATCCTGCTGTAGCCAGGGGTGCTGTACGGATACTAGCGTTGCCCTCAATTTGTACTCCACGGAATGGTGTCTCCTGTAGCTGTCCTTCTGACCGTGGGAACAATTCCACCACTTGCCAACAAATGTAACGGAGCAGGAACACGCAGTCCAAAATCTCCGCTGGTATACGATAAAATACCCAAGAGGCACTACAGTTTCACCATTCCCGACCTCCCATATTGGACGACACACAATTTGGGAGTCAAATGAATACTCACTTTATTTTGTTATTGCAGAAATATATATACATCTCTTTGGCCACAGGCAATACACATGCCCATATTTGGCTACACACAATACACATAAAGAGAACAATAGGGGGGTCACACCTCCCTGGCAACTTTGATACAATCAGACATTGATTCAATTACACTTCTTTGTTCTTATCTGAGAATGAAAACACTGTATACAATAGACTTCCTTTATCTTATGCGGAGTCGCTGTAACAAGATTATCTCCCATGCCAAGTAGCTGTAAATGTCTGAGACAATATTCTGCAGAGCATCAACCAACATACATATATTAGGATCATATTTTAACCATAATAATCATAAAACAGGGTAAAACAGTGATGGGTTCCGTTACACCCATAACACACAGACATTTCACATATCCCCCATAGTTGGCCACACAATACAGATAGAGGGACAATAGGTGGGTCACATCTCCCTGAGGCAACTTGATATAATCAGACAATGATTAAATCAGCCTTCTTTGTTCTTATGTTTGAATAGACTTCCTTATCTGTAACAGGATTATCTCTCCTGCCAAGGTCTGCACTAGCCTGGGGCCAATATTCTGCAGAGCATAAACCAACATACATACAGTATATTACTAGGATCATATTTTAACCAAGAATTAAATAACCATAAACAGGGTAAAACAGTGATGGGTTCCGTTACAGCTGGGATCTGAGCGTACAAAACTACCGAATAGCGCTCAGATCATCTTCACACAGTTCAATTGCCATGTAGCTAAAGTCTTTCCCATAGTCTTTCATTATATGAATGGGCTCCATGGCATAGCTATCTGTGGTATGATGGTTCACACAGGGCAAGTACCGAATGACCCCTCTGTATGTAAAGGGCCAGAATGAGTGACATACACTCTGGTATGGCCGAATACTGTGTTTGAAGGGCAATATGTACCAGGGCCATAGTCGCAGGGCAGGAGGCTGGCAAACAGTCCTCTCCAAGACAAAGTGGCGAAGGGCACTTCGTCACAGAGGGCCCTGGTGCAAAAGAGAATGGAGGGCCCTGGTGCAAAAGAGAATGGAGGGCCCTGGTGCAAAAGAGAATGGAGGGCCTGGTGCAAAAGAGAATGGAGGGTCCTGATGCAAAAGAGAATGGAGGGTCCTGGTGCAAAAGAGAATGGAGGGCTCTGGTGCAAAAGAGAATGGAGGGCCTGGTGCAAAAGAGAATGGAGGGTCCGGGTGCAAAAGAGAATTAAAGGTCCTAGTGCAAAAGAGAATGCAGGGCCTGGTACAAAAGAGAATGGAGGGCCCTGGTGCAAAAGAGAATGCAGGGCATGGTACAAAAGAGAATGGAGGGCCTTGGTGCAAAAGAGAATGGAGGGCCCTGATTCAAATAAAATGAGTTTGCACTGGCCCCGCCGGTGCCATTTTACTCAATGCCTTTCTCCAAGACCCATTCCCATAATGGCTTCTCTCCCTAAGACCACTTCCCATAACAGCATGCCTCCCCAAGCACCTTTCGCATTTCTGCTCCCCCCCCCCCTCGGGTCCTTTCTATTGCTGCTCCCCTTCCATTACCTCCTGCCTACAGCACAGCTCCAGAACGTGCGTGCTCCAGCAACATCCTTTGCGGGGGAGGTTGGTGCAGACAAGGGGACCCAGTCCCTTTCAACATCCATCCCCCTACAGCACCCATCCTTCTTAGCATCCATCCCTATATAGCACCTAGTCCTTGTCAGCAGCCATCCCCACACAAGACCCAACCGCGCTCAGCACCCATCTCACATAGCACTAATCCCTATCTCGTTTGCTCCACCCTCAGAGAGTCCATCCCCATGATATCTGCTATAATTTTTTACTTCCTGTGCTGTGGCCAATCAGTGACAATCTCTAAGCAACATTCTGCAATATGCTGATGAGACGTTGTTCCTGATAGGATAGGACACTACGCTTCACATCCAGCCATACAGAATCTGTGCAGACCCATACAGGGACTATTTGTATGATTTTAGGCATTAAAAACAGAGCTTATAAGCACTTTTTAATAAAATAAAGTACATAAAAGTAAATAGATACCCAGGGATATTATATGCCTTCAATGCCCATTTAAATCATTACAATAACCCCGGGGGGAAATTAATATTAAATCCGGACTTTTCACACGGGTTGTATATATCACATATATAGTTCTCAGCAATACGTGTTGTTGCTAATGCAAAGCGAGGACCACCGTTGCTGGACCCTGTACGATTTAGGCTGGGAGTGCCGAAGGCTTTACCATCATACCTACGAGGCATGGGACTACACATCAACACAAAACTCAAGTACACAATTCACACTGCGAGACCCGTAGCACTTTGAAAAAAACGCATCCAAAAAAATACGGCTCGTAACACTTACAAAAGGAAACCGCGACTTAGAAAAAAAAAAATACGAGCCAAAAAAAATACAAACTTAACTGCCGAACCGCGCACACCGAAAAACACACAAAATACAAACCAAAATAAATAAAAAAAACTCACACACAGCAAAGGGGGACACCCAGGACCTCTGGAAGTGATGTTACATCTCAATTTAAGTTCAATTTCCAGAGTTTAGACAAAAAATCCACTAAGCGAGAAAAAAAATGTCCGCCTAAGAAAATGAGGCTACGGACGTAAAATGACAACACGTACTCACAAAACGTAGCCAAAACTCAATAACACTTCAAGAGGCACGTAACACACATTCTGCGGCACGTACCAGACACAATATCGCCACCATTTTACATGCAACAAGTAACTACTTTGTGCATAATGGCGCCTGGAACGCAAATTGACTGCTGGAATGCAAATAGCGCATGCGTATTGCGTACTAACGGTTTCTACTTCAGCTCCAAGTCTATAAATACTGCACACTTTCCAGAAATTTCTCCATTTCTCCTCAGGTGATGAACAGTGTAACTGGAAGTGTCACTGGTGGCGTTACTTCTGAAGCAACTTCATTATCACTTTAGAAGTTTCACATCTGCTAATTACACCAAATAGGTAAGCTATAATACATAAATTAATTAATAAATGCATAATAAAATAATTAAATATATATGTTTTAAAATATTGCCAACAACAACCATATTCATGTATAGTAACATTTCAAACACAGATATATGTGTATGTGCCCTAAAATAATCTCAATAAAAAAATAAAAAAAAGGAAACATTTCAATAAGAACATAACTTTTATTCATATATATTTTACAACATAATGTATGCTTTTAGTAAAAAAAAATACACACATATATATTTATGCTGCATTTCAACATTGGCCTCAGCAGCGTCACTGAATAATTTGCAACGCTGCACGGTTTCACACAGACTGTCAAATCTGCAGAATTTTACAGACGACAAAGAAAAAAGAATACAACAAAATAACATTTCTCTGTCTCTTTTTCAACAGACACTGCCTGAACACTGTCGCAGGAAGATTGGCAGCAGGGGACCCTTTGTCATTTATAGACAACTAATAATTCAACAAAGGTATAGTATAACAAATTAAAAAAAAATCTGTTTGCTGTGCGCCAATGTCAAAATGAAAAACTAAAATAAATCAGAAGCCTCTAATGCCAATAATGGTGCACACAAACAGGATACTCCAACAAATGTCGTTAACGCATATAAAATGCAAGAATGAATCCTGTTTTGTCTGCACCAACCACTAAGCCTAGCCCATAACCTAAACCTGTAATGACAACAGTGGCAAACACAAAACAGGATAGTACAATAAATATGCAAGAATGAATTCTGTTTTGTCTGCACCAACCTCTAAGCCTAACCCATAACCTAAACCTCTAATGACAACAGTGGCATACACAAAACAGGATAGTACAACAAATATTGTTAACACATACAAAATGGAAGAATAAATCCGGTTTGGTGTGCCCTAACCTATAAGCCTAACCCCAGAACCTAAACATATCATGTCAACAGTGGCGTACACAAAACAGGACAGTACAACAAATATGGAATTAAAAATCCGGTTTGGTGTGCCCTAACCGATAAGCCGAACACCAGAACCTAAACATATAATGTCAACATACAACAAAGATTGTTAACACATACAAAATGAAAAAAAATAAAATAATCAGAAGCCCCTAATGCCAATAATGGTGCACACAAAACAGGATACTACAACAAATGTTGTTAACACGTACAAAATGGAAGAATTAATCCTGTTTTGTCTGCACCAACCTCTAAGCCTAACCCATAACCTAAACCTCCAATGACAACAGTGCTGCACACAAAACAGGATACCACAACAAATGTTCTCAAAACATAACACATGCAACCATCTATCCTGTTAAACATGGACCACTCTCTAAGCCTAACCCCATAACCTAAGCCTCTCTGAATACATACAAAATCGAAGTATATATCCTGTTTTACATGCTTTTAGTATAAAAAAATGATTTACATTTTACTTTAACATTTGCATCTCTCTCTTTCATTCTCAACAGACACTCTGCATTGTTAGAGCAATTTCCACACAACAGATTTCAAGAAAAGAAGTACAGTAATACAAGTTAAACAAAAAATAAAATACTGCTATTTACACATATAAAATGGAAGTACCTATCGTGTTTTTTGTCTGACTTTGTGGAAACGTACTGCAACCTAACTAACACTATAAGCATAACCCCATAACCGGAAACCCCTAATGACAACATTGCTACATGCAAAACAGGAGAGCAACAACAACAAAAAAGGCGTGCAAACAGTGTTGCACACAAAACAGAAGACGCCAATGATGTTAACATATACAGAATTTAAGGATATACTCGATTTCCTGCTCAAACGTTTAAGCCCAACTCCATACCCTAAACAAGTAATGACAACAGTAGTGCACAAAAATCCTATAAAACACATACAAAATAGAAGGAACTATCATCTTTCATGTGCCACTTTCACAAAATAGTCCAACCTCATAAAGCTAACCTCATAATGCAAACAGTGCTGCACACAAAACAGGATAGCAGAAAAAAAAAATGCAGTTAAAACAAATAAACAAACCAAGGAGAAAAAATACTAATATACAAATTTTATTTACAGATTAATATGGCAGATACTGACAAAAACAGGAAAAGAAAAGACGTCAAACTAGGTAACATCAAAGAACATGGGCAGACCGCCAGACGCCCGACAAGAAGGAAACTAGACTACAAAAAGAAGGGGAGAGACATTTAAGCAAAAGACTACCAGCTGACAAACTAACAACCAGCCCCAAGAAGGCAACTAAAAAACAAAAACATTTAGAAAATGTTCCTGAACAATCAGATGAGAATTCTAATGATGATTTACACAGTCACATTGATATACAGTATCTTCTCACAATTGTCCTTTACTTAAATCTTTACCAATAGAGGTTCATAATTGTGGTGATATGAATACTGTCTGTCAGTTTTGTGGGCTTATCATTTCAAACAGGAAAGACCCAGAGATGGCGAGTTTGTTAGTTGCTGTCAAAAAGGCAAGGTAAGACTTCCACAAAGACAACAATTCCCAACATATTTACAAAGCATTATGACTGAGCCTTCTTTCCCCAACTACCAACATTTGAAAACAAACATAAGATCCTATAATAGTGCCATATTGTTTGCATCTATGTGTGCAACATTAGCTGCTAATGTGTCAGGACATGGCCCTGACTGCTTTAAAGTACAAGGACACATTTACCTACTTCTGTACTTCTCATTTACATCCAGAGGAAGGGGAGCAAAGAAAATTTGCTCAACTATATGTCCTAGATACAATGGAAGCTGTTGTACAACGTATGCAGCTTCCAGAGAATAAAAAAATGCTTACCCATTGTTTTTATTGAGCTTGACAAAATTATGGCCCAAAACCCATACTCTCAAGCCTATAAAAAATTGGCAGAAGTAGAAAAGGAACAACAAATTCATGCAGAAATACATCAATTGCCAATCCCAAAAGTCAATATGGTGTTTAAAAGAGATCGCAATACTGATAAATTCTATTATAACTTGCCAACTTCAAATGAGGTTGCAATGGTCTTTCAAAATGACGAAGGAGAACCACCATTTCAAAGAGACATTAAAATAGATCGCAGAAATGATAAGCAATCTTTCATTAATATAAGTATCTTAAGTACCAATTTGGATCCAATGGGGAAGCAGGTTGGCAACCCAAACTAACTCTTCAGAGTTACCCAAATTCAAAAGTAAGTGTCAGAAATTATATTTCCATGCTGGAATTTAAAGTTGCTCAAACTGCCATTCGAGATGGATCCAATCTCATTTTATGTGGAGGAAAACTGACACAACAATGGATCATTAATTCATATTTGCAAGTTGAGGCAAATAATTTAAACTTCATCAAATATCAACAAGATAAACTACGTGTAGAACAATATTGTGGGTTGATGGATTATGTTGCTGAGGTTGCTACAACCAGAGAGCTGCAGCTGTCAAAACCATAATTTTACCATCTTCTTTCCAAGGATCTCCTCGCAATATGCGAGAAAGATACAATGATGCCATGGCTATTGCAACTAAATTTGGAAAACCATATTTATTTATTACATTTACATGTATTCCACAATGGCCAGAGATTACAGACAATCTGCTAATTGGACAAACTGCTTCCAATTGACCAGATTTAGTGGCAAGAGTCTTTAAAATCAAATTAAATGAATTAATATGTGACATAACCATAACTTAGTTATTTGACAAATGTCTGGCTTATGTTTATACCATCGAATTTAAAAAAAGAGGCCTTCCACATGCACATATTCTTATAATCCTTCAAGAGAAAGATAAATTGGATACTGGTGACTAAGTGGATTCAGTGATTATTGCTGAACTACTAGATCCAGAAATACATGGTATACTATATGAAATTGTAACTCATCGTATGATTAATGGACCGTGTGGAGATATTAATCCACAGTCTCCATGTATGGAAAATAAGAAATGTACTAAAGAATTTCCAAAAGCTTATAGAGACAAAAGATATGCTAATTGTGATGGCTATCCATTATATAGAAGAAGAGAAGGCCAAAATGCCATTATTCGTGGAAAAAAGGTAGATAAAAGATTTGTGGTACCTTACAATCCACATTTACTCATGTATAATGCACACATTAATGTGTAAGCTTGCATTTCTATAAAATCCATTAAATATGTTGTAACGGAACCCATCACTGTTTTACCCTGTTTTATGATTATTATGGTTAAAATATGATCCTAATATATGTATGTTGGTTGATGCTCTGCAGAATATTGACCCAGACATTTACAGCTACTTGGCATGGGAGATAATCTTGTTACAGCGACTCCGCATAAGATAAAGGAAGTATTTTGTATACAGTGTTTTCATTCTCAGATAAGAACAAAGAAGTGTAATTGAATCAATGTCTGATTGTATCAAAGTTGCCAGGGAGGTGTGACCCCCCTATTGTTCTCTTTATGTGTATTGTGTGTGGCCAAATATGGGCATGGGTATTACCTGTGGCCAAAGAGATGTATATATATTTCTGTAAAGGTAAATAAAGTCAGTATTCATTTGACTCCCAAATTGTGTGTCGTCCAATATGGGAGGTCGGGAATGGTGAGCCTGTAGTGCTTCTTGGATATTTTACCGTATACCAGCGGAGATTTTGGACTGCGTGTCTCAGCTCCGTTACATATGTCTACAAATATATTTACAAAGGCTATGATGCAGCTACTGTAGTGGTCAAAAGTGCAGAAAATCCTGAACAAAGTGAGTTATTACATGATGAATTTGCATCTCATGTAGATGCTCGCTATGTAAGTGCACCAGAAGCAATGTGGCACCTTCTCAAATTTGAAATGCATGATATTGATTAGCTGTACATTTGCCACAAAGACACTTAGTTTATTTCAATTTTGGAAATGAAAGAAATGCTTTGGCAAAAAAGTGATCATCGACAAACTGCACTAACTGCGTGGTTTCAATTAAATTGTAACGACTTGGAGGCAAGAGATTTGTTATATATTGACATTCCCTACCATTATGTTTTTGTTAATGGATTATGGCGAAAACGAAAAAGCCATGGAAAGAAAATAATACCAAGAATTTACACTGTAAGTCCAAGAGACCTTGAACGTTTCTGCTTACGTTTACTCCTTCTAAATGTTCCTAGTGCACAAAGTTTTGAACACTTGAGAACTGTTAATGACACAGTTTATGAAACATTTCATTTAGCTGTGTGACACAGAAACTTCCTGGCTGATGATACAGAGTGGGAAAGATGTCTAGAAGAAGCAGCACTATGTCAAATTCCACAGCAGATGAGGGAACAATTTGCATTCATTTGCATCTTCTCAAATGCTCCAAATGCATTAGCTTTGTGGGACAAATTTAAAACAAATATGTCTGAAGACTTTTTGCAACAATACAATGAGCCTATTGCACAATTAAGAGCATTAATTGAAATTCAAGAGGTTTTTCTTTCTCATGGATTATGTTGTGCAAGTTTTAATCTGCTAGATACAGGACTCATAGACAACATAAACTTTGAAGACACTCAGCTTCAAAAACAAAAACAGAAGAAAGACTTGCAACTTTAAATATATTACAATTGCAAGTATGTAATACCATAAAAAATGCCCTAGATGATGACATGCTCAAAGAGCATTATTTCTATCTAGATTGACCTGGTGGATCAGGAAAAACTTACCTGTATAATTTATTGATGAGTTTTGTTTGAGCACAAGGTCAAATAGCATTGCCACTTGCAACCACTGGAATTGCTGCACTTTTGTTAGAAGGTGAAGAACTGTGCATAGGGGATTTAAACTGCCAGTTCCCATTCTGGAAACATCAGTGTCGGATATTCGAATGACATCTTTACACGCAAAAAAAAAATTAAGAAAAGTAAATTAATTATAATAGATGAAGCTACAATGATGTCATGCCCTACAATGTATTGATCGTTTGTTGCATGAAGTCATGGGTAATGATTTGCCATTTGGTGCAAAGGTAATGTTGTTAGGTGGAGATTTTAGACCAACATTACAAGTCGTTGTACATGGAAATCGAACCGACATTGTCAAAACATGTAAAAGTCAAGTACATTATGGAAACTCTTTAATCACCTCAAATTAGAAAAAAATATTAGATCAGAAGGAGAAAATGAATTCAATGATTGGCTTATTAACATTGGAGAAGGGAAAACAGAGCAAATACAAAATGTACCCGATGATACAGTGTAAATTCCATCTCATATGATTTGCAAACAGGATCTCATATCTGATATATTCCAAAATACAATAAATAATGAGGATTATGCAGAGCTTGCCAACAAAGTAATACTAACATGCAAAAATAAGGATGCATTGATTCCCAATAATGAAATATAAAAATAAAGAAAATGCACCACAAAAAAATGATCACAGTGCTGATTCTGTACTTGGTGATGACAAAGAAAGTCAGACAAACTTTTCAACTGAATTCATTAACTCATTAACTCCCTCTAGAATGCCACTGCATGTTTTGCAGCTAAAGAAAGGTGCAATTTTCATGTTACTGCGAAATATGAACCCAAAAAATGGCCTATGTAATGGGACCAGATTAATTGTTCAAGAATTAAAGGACCATTTCATACATGCTAAAATTCTAACTGGTACTCATGAAGGAGAGAGAGTTTTCATACCAAGAATAGATTTGGCACCAAGTGAAAGTAGCCTCCCTTTTGTACTTCAAAGGAGACAATTTCCCATCATCATTTGCCATGACCATTAATAAATCACAAGGACCAACTTTCAAATCTGTGGGTATCTTTTTAGAAGAACTAGTATTTGCACATGGCCAACTGTATGTTGCATTTTTAAGATGCAAGAATCCAGAGTCTATCAAAGTTTACATTGAAAACAACCAAAGTCAGGGTGATTTATTAGATGATGGCTGCATTTTTACAAAAAATATTGTCTACTGTGAGGTACTATAACTTAAATTCAGAAAAGCATAACAATACAAGATATGTAAACAAAAAGAAAAAGAAAAGTGCTTTCACCTCAAAGACAAATTCACAAGAAAACAATACAATTATAGAGAACAGTGTTTTTTTCCGATGACAACATTTTATGTAAGTCAGAGTCTTTTTAGAGGACCACTATTTCCCTAAGAAACTCTATAAAATGGCAAAAAACATAGAGAACAGTGGTTTTACTTCCAGGACGAAATTAGATGTCTATGGGACTCTTTTCAGAGGACCACTATTTCAGATAGGAAACTCTGTGTGCCATTTTCAAAAAATACTTTCATTTACAACAAAAAAACAAACAAATATAGAGGACACATGGTCTGTATCCCCCTGCATCACTGTTACTTGGACATGTGGTCTGCATCCTTCTGTATCATTGTCACTTGGACACGTGGTCTGCATCTCTCTGTATCACTGTCACTTGGACACGTCGTCTGTATTCCTCTGTATCACTGTCACTTGGACATGTGGTCTGTATCCCTCTGTATCACTGTCACTTGAACATGTGGTCTGTATCCCCCTGCATCACTGTCACTTGGACATGTGGTCTGTATCCCTCTGCATCACTGTCACTTGGACATGTGGTCTGTATCCCTCTGTATCATTGTCACTTGGACACGTGGTCTGCATCTCTCTGTATCACTGTCATGTGGACACGTCGTTTGTATCACTCTGTATCACTGTCACTTGGACACATGGTCTGTATCCCCCTGCATCACTGTCACTTGGACATGTGGTCTGTATCCCACTGTATCATTGTCACTTGGACACGTGGTCTGCATCTCTCTGTATCACTGTCACTTGGACACATCGTCTGTATTCCTCTGTATCACTGTCACTTGAACATGTGGTCTGTATCCCTCTGTATCACTGTCACTTGGACATGTGGTCTGTATCCCTCTGTATCACTGTCACTTGAACATGTGGTCTGTATCCCCCTGCATCACTGTCACTTGGCCATGTGGTCTGTATCCCTCTGCATCACTGTCACTTGGACATGTGGTCTGTATCCCTCTGTGTCACTGTCACTTGGACATGTGGTCTGTATCCCCCTGTATCACTGTCACTTGGACACGTGGTCTGTATCCCCCTGCATCACTGTCACTTGGACATGTGGTCTGTATCCCTCGGTGTCACTGTCACTTGGACATGTGGTCTGTATCCCTCTGTATCATTGTCACTTGGACACGTGGTCTGCATCTCTCTGTATCACTGTCACTTGGACACGTGGTCTGTATCTCTCTGTATCACTGTCACTTGGTGATACAGAGGGATACAGACCACATGTCCAAGTGACAGTGATACAGAGGGATACAGACCACGTGTCCAAGTGACACTGACACAGAGGAATACAGACCACATGATCAAGTGACAATGATACAGAGGGATACAGACCATGTGTCCAAGTCACAGTGACACAGAGAGATACAGACCACGTGTCCAAGTGACAGTGATACAGAGGGATACAGACCATGTGTCAAAGTTACAGTGATACATAGAGATGCAGACCACTTGTCCAAGTGACAATGATACAGAGGGATACAGACCACGTGTCCAAGTGAAAGTGATACAGAGGGATACAGACCATGTGTCCAAGTGACAGTGATAAAAAGGGATACAGACCATGTGTCCAAGTGACAGTGATACAGAGGGATACAGACCACGTGTTCAAGTGACAGTGATACAGAGGGATACAGACCATGTGTCCAAGTGACAGTCATACAGAGTAATACAGACCACGTGTCCAAGTGACAGTGATAAAGAGAGATACAGACCACGTGTCCAAGTGACAGTGATACAGAGAGATGCAGACCACGTGTCCAAGTGACAATGAAACAGAGGGATACAAACGACGTGTCCACGTGACAGTGATACAGAGAGATGCAGACCACGTGTCCAAGTGACAATGATACAGAGGGATACAGACCACATGTCCAAGTGACAGTGACACCGAGGGATACAGACCACATGTCCAAGTGACAGTGATGCAGGGGGATACAGACCACGTGTCCAAGTGACAGTGATACAGGGGGATACAGACCACATGTCCAAGTGACAGTGACACAGAGGGATACAGACCACATGTCCAAGTGACAGTGATGCAGAGGGATACAGACCACATGGCCAAGTGACAGTGATGCAGGGGGATACAGACCACATGTTCAAGTGACAGTGATACAGAGGGATACAGACCACATGTCCAAGTGACAGTGATACAGAGGGATACAGACCACATGTTCAAGTGACAGTGATACAGAGGAATACAGACGACGTATCCAAGTGACAGTGATACAGAGAGATGCAGACCACGTGTCCAAGTGACAATGATACAGTGGGATACAGACCACATGTCCAAGTGACAGTGATGCAGGGGGATACAGACCATGTGTCCAAGTGACAGTGATACAGAGTGATACAAGCGACGTGTCCACGTGACAGTGATACAGAGAGATGCAGACCACGTGTCCAAGTGACAGTGATACAGGGGGATACAGACGACGTGTCCAAGTGACAGTGATACAAAGGGATACAGACCATGTGTCCAAGGGACAGTGATACAGAGGGATACAGACCATGTGTCCAAGTGACAGTGATACAGAGGAATACAGACCACGTGTCCAAGTGACAGTGATACAGAGGGATACAGACCATTTGTCCAAGTGACAGTGATACAGAGGGATACAGACCACGTGTCCAAGTGACAGTGATACAGAGGGATACAGACCACATGTCCAAGTGACACGTCAGACGACGTGTCCAAGTGACAATGATACAAAGGGATACAGACCATGTGTCCAAGGGACAGTGATACAGAGGGATACAGACCATGTGTCCAAGTAACAGTGATACAGAGGAATACAGACCACGTGTCCAAGTGACAGTGATACAGAGGGATACAGACCACGTGTCCAAGTGACAGTGATAAAAAGAGATACAGACCACATGTCCAAGGGACAGTGATACAGAGGGATACAGACCACGTGTCCGAGTGACAGTGATACAGAGGGAAACAGACCACGTGTCCAAGTGACAGTGATACATAGAGATGCAGACCACATGTCCAAGTGACATTGATACAGAGAGATACAGACCACATGTCCAAGTGACAGTGATACAGAGGGATACAGACCATGTGTCCAAGTGACAGTGATACAGAGGGATACAGACCACGTGTCCAAGTGACAGTGATACAGAGGGATACAGACCATGTGTCCAAGTGACAGTGATACAGAGGGATACAGACCACGTGTCCAAGTGACAGTGATACAGAGGGATACAGACCACGTGTCCAAGTGACAGTGATACAGATGGATACAGACCACATGTCCAAGTGACAGTGATACAGAGGGATACAGACCACGTGTCCAAGTGACAGTGACACATAGAGATGCAGACCACATGTCCAAGTGACAGTGATGCAGAGGGATACAGACCACATGGCCAAGTGACAGTGATGCAGGGGGATACAGACCACATGTTCAAGTGACAGTGATAGAGAGGGATACAGACCACATGTTCAAGTGACAGTGATACAGAGGGATACAGACCACATGTCCAAGTGACCACGTGTCCAAGTGACAGTGATAAAAAGAGATACAGACCACTTGTCCAAGGGACAGTGATACAGAGGGATACAGACCACGTGTCCGAGTGACAGTGATACAGAGGGAAACAGACCACGTGTCCAAGTGACAGTGATACATAGAGATGCAGACCACATGTCCAAGTGACATTGATACAGAGAGATACAGACCACATGTCCAAGTGACAGTGATACAGAGGGATACAGACCATGTGTCCAAGTGACAGTGATACAGAGGGATACAGACCACGTGTCCAAGTGACAGTGATACAGAGGGATACAGACCATGTGTCCAAGTGACAGTGATACAGAGGGATACAGACCACGTGTCCAAGTGACAGTGATACAGAGGGATACAGACCACGTGTCCAAGTGACAGTGATACAGAGGGATACAGACCACATGTCCAAGTGACAGTGATACAGAGGGATACAGACCACGTGTCCAAGTGACAGTGACACATAGAGATGCAGACCACATGTCCAAGTGACAGTGATGCAGAGGGATACAGACCACATGGCCAAGTGACAGTGATGCAGGGGGATACAGACCACATGTTCAAGTGACAGTGATACAGAGGGATACAAACCACATGTTCAAGTGACAGTGATACAGAGGGATACAGACCACATGTCCAAGTGACAGTGATACAGATGGATACAGACCACATGTCCAAGTGACAATGATACAGAGGGATACAGACCACATGACCAAGTGACAGTGATACAGAGGGATACAGACCATGTGTCAAAGTTACAGTGATACATAGAGATGCAGACCACTTGTCCAAGTGACAATGATACAGAGGGATACAGACCACGTGTCCAAGTGAAAGTGATACAGAGGGATACAGACCATGTGTCCAAGTGACAGTGATAAAAAGGGATACAGACCACGTGTCCAAGTGACAGTGATACAGAGGGATACAGACCACGTGTTCAAGTGACAGTGATACAGAGAGATACAGACCATGTGTCCAAGTGACAGTCATACAGAGTAATACAGACCACGTGTCCAAGTGACAGTGATACAGAGAGATACAGACCACGTGTCCAAGTGACAGTGATACAGAGAGATGCAGACCACGTGTCCAAGTGACAATGAAACAGAGGGATACAAACGACGTGTCCACGTGACAGTGATACAGAGAGATGCAGACCACGTGTCCAAGTGACAATGATACAGAGGGATACAGACCACATGTCCAAGTGACAGTGACACCGAGGGATACAGACCACATGTCCAAGTGACAGTGATGCAGGGGGATACAGACCACGTGTCCAAGTGACAGTGATACAGGGGGATACAGACCACATGTCCAAGTGACAGTGACACAGAGGGATACAGACCACATGTCCAAGTGACAGTGATGCAGAGGGATACAGACCACATGGCCAAGTGACAGTGATGCAGGGGGATACAGACCACATGTTCAAGTGACAGTGATACAGAGGGATACAGACCACATGTCCAAGTGACAGTGATACAGAGGGATACAGACCACATGTTCAAGTGACAGTGATACAGAGGAATACAGACGACGTGTCCAAGTGACAGTGATACAGAGAGATGCAGACCACGTGTCCAAGTGACAATGATACAGTGGGATACAGACCACATGTCCAAGTGACAGTGATGCAGGGGGATACAGACCATGTGTCCAAGTGACAGTGATACAGAGTGATACAAGCGACGTGTCCAAGTGACAGTGATACAGAGAGATGCAGACCACGTGTCCAAGTGACAGTGATACAGGGGGATACATACGACGTGTCCAAGTGACAGTGATAAGAAAGGAATACAGACCATGTGTCCAAGGGACAGTGATACAGAGGGATACAGACCATGTGTCCAAGTGACAGTGATACAGAGGAATACAGACCACGTGTCCAAGTGACAGTGATACAGAGGGATACAGACCATTTGTCCAAGTGACAGTGATACAGAGGGATACAGACCACGTGTCCAAGTGACAGTGATACAGAGTGATACAGACCACATGTCCAAGTGACACGTCAGACGACGTGTCCAAGTGACAATGATACAAAGGGATACAGACCATGTGTCCAAGGGACAGTGATACAGAGGGATACAGACCATGTGTCCAAGTAACAGTGATACAGAGGAATACAGACCACGTGTCCAAGTGACAGTGATACAGAGGGATACAGACCACGTGTCCAAGTGACAGTGATAAAAAGAGATACAGACCACATGTCCAAGGGACAGTGATACAGAGGGATACAGACCACGTGTCCGAGTGACCGTGATACAGAGTGAAACAGACCACGTGTCCAAGTGACAGTGATACATAGAGATGCAGACCACATGTCCAAGTGACATTGATACAGAGAGATACAGACCACATGCCCAAGTGACAGTGATACAGAGGGATACAGACCATGTGTCCAAGTGACAGTGATACAGAGGGATACAGACCACTTGTCCAAGTGACAGTGATACAGAGGGATACAGACCATGTGTCCAAGTGACAGTGATACAGAGGGATACAGACCACGTGTCCAAGTGACAGTGATACAGAGGGATACAGACCACGTGTCCAAGTGACAGTGATACAGATGGATACAGACCACATGTCCAAGTGACAGTGATACAGAGGGATACAGACCACGTGTCCAAGTGACAGTGACACATAGAGATGCAGACCACATGTCCAAGTGACAGTAATGCAGAGGGATACAGACCACATGGCCAAGTGACAGTGATGCAGGGGGATACAGACCACATGTTCAAGTGACAGTGATACAGAGGGATACAGACCACGTGTCCAAGTGACAGTGATACAGAGGGATACAGACCATGTGTCCAAGTGACAGTGATACAGAGGGATACAGACCACGTGTCCAAGTGACAGTGATACAGAGGGATACAGACCACGTGTCCAAGTGACAGTGATACAGATGGATACAGACCACATGTCCAAGTGACAGTGATACAGAGGGATACAGACCACGTGTCCAAGTGACAGTGACACATAGAGATGCAGACCACATGTCCAAGTGACAGTGATGCAGAGGGATACAGACCACATGGCCAAGTGACAGTGATGCAGGGGGATACAGACCACATGTTCAAGTGACAGTGATACAGAGGGATACAGACCACATGTTCAAGTGACAGTGATACAGAGGGATACAGACCACATGTCCAAGTGACAGTGATACAGATGGATACAGACCACATGTCGAAGTGACAATGATACAGAGGGATACAGACCACATGACCAAGTGACAGTGATACAGAGGGATACAGACCATGTGTCAAAGTTACAGTGATACATAGAGATGCAGACCACTTGTCCAAGTGACAATGATACAGAGGGATACAGACCACGTGTCCAAGTGAAAGTGATACAGAGGGATACAGACCATGTGTCCAAGTGACAGTGATAAAAAGGGATACAGACCACGTGTCCAAGTGACAGTGATACAGAGGGATACAGACCACGTGTTCAAGTGACAGTGATACAGAGAGATGCAGACCACGTGTCCAAGTGACAGTGATACAGAGAGATGCAGACCACGTGTCCAAGTGACAATGAAACAGAGGGATACAAACGACGTGTCCACGTGACAGTGATACAGAGAGATGCAGACCACGTGTCCAAGTGACAATGATACAGAGGGATACAGACCACATGTCCAAGTGACAGTGACACCGAGGGATACAGACCACATGTCCAAGTGACAGTGATGCAGGGGGATACAGACCACGTGTCCAAGTGACAGTGATACAGGGGGATACAGACCACATGTCCAAGTGACAGTGACACAGAGGGATACAGACCACATGTCCAAGTGACAGTGATGCAGAGGGATACAGACCACATGGCCAAGTGACAGTGATGCAGGGGGATACAGACCACATGTTCAAGTGACAGTGATACAGAGGGATACAGACCACATGTCCAAGTGACAGTGATACAGAGGGATACAGACCACATGTTCAAGTGACAGTGATACAGAGGAATACAGACGACGTGTCCAAGTGACAGTGATACAGAGAGATACAGACCACGTGTCCAAGTGACAATGATACAGTGGGATACAGACCACATGTCCAAGTGACAGTGATGCAGGGGGATACAGACCATGTGTCCAAGTGACAGTGATACAGAGTGATACAAGCGACGTGTCCACGTGACAGTGATACAGAGAGATGCAGACCACGTGTCCAAGTGACAGTGATACAGGGGGATACAGACGACGTGTCCAAGTGACAGTGATACAAAGGGATACAGACCATGTGTCCAAGGGACAGTGATACAGAGGGATACAGACCATGTGTCCAAGTGACAGTGATACAGAGGAATACAGACCACGTGTCCAAGTGACAGTGATACAGAGGGATACAGACCATTTGTCCAAGTGACAGTGATACAGAGGGATACAGACCAAGTGTCCAAGTGACAGTGATACAGAGGGATACAGACCACATTTTCAAGTGACACGTCAGACGACGTGTCCAAGTGACAATGATACAAAGGGATACAGACCATGTGTCCAAGGGACAGTGATACAGAGGGATACAGACCATGTGTCCAAGTAACAGTGATACAGAGGAATACAGACCACGTGTCCAAGTGACAGTGATACAGAGGGATACAGACCACGTGTCCAAGTGACAGTGATAAAAAGAGATACAGACCACATGTCCAAGGGACAGTGATACAGAGGGATACAGACCACGTGTCCGAGTGACAGTGATACAGAGGGAAACAGACCACGTGTCCAAGTGACAGTGATACATAGAGATGCAGACCACATGTCCAAGTGACAGTGATACAGAGGGATACAGACCACGTGTCCAAGTGACAGTGATACAGAGGGATACAGACCATGTGTCCAAGTGACAGTGATACAGAGGGATACAGACCACGTGTCCAAGTGACAGTGATACAGAGGGATACAGACCACGTGTCCAAGTGACAGTGATACAGATGGATACAGACCACATGTCCAAGTGACAGTGATACAGAGGGATACAGACCACGTGTCCAAGTGACAGTGACACATAGAGATGCAGACCACATGTCCAAGTGACAGTGATGCAGAGGGATACAGACCACATGGCCAAGTGACAGTGATGCAGGGGGATACAGACCACATGTTCAAGTGACAGTGATACAGAGGGATACAGACCACATGTTCAAGTGACAGTGATACAGAGGGATACAGACCACATGTCCAAGTGACAGTGATACAGATGGATACAGACCACATGTCCAAGTGACAATGATACAGAGGGATACAGACCACATGACCAAGTGACAGTGATACAGAGGGATACAGACCATGTGTCAAAGTTACAGTGATACATAGAGATGCAGACCACTTGTCCAAGTGACAATGATACAGAGGGATACAGACCACGTGTCCAAGTGAAAGTGATACAGAGGGATACAGACCATGTGTCCAAGTGACAGTGATAAAAAGGGATACAGACCACGTGTCCAAGTGACAGTGATACAGAGGAATACAGACCACGTGTTCAAGTGACAGTGATACAGAGAGATGCAGACCACGTGTCCAAGTGACAGTGATACAGAGAGATGCAGACCACGTGTCCAAGTGACAATGAAACAGAGGGATACAAACGACGTGTCCACGTGACAGTGATACAGAGAGATGCAGACCACATGTCCAAGTGACAATGATACAGAGGGATACAGACCACATGTCCAAGTGACAGTGACACCGAGGGATACAGACCACATGTCCAAGTGACAGTGATGCAGGGGGATACAGACCACGTGTCCAAGTGACAGTGATACAGGGGGATACAGACCACATGTCCAAGTGACAGTGACACAGAGGGATACAGACCACATGTCCAAGTGACAGTGATGCAGAGGGATACAGACCACATGGCCAAGTGACAGTGATGCAGGGGGATACAGACCACATGTTCAAGTGACAGTGATACAGAGGGATACAGACCACATGTCCAAGTGACAGTGATACAGAGGGATACAGACCACATGTTCAAGTGACAGTGATACAGAGGAATACAGACGACGTGTCCAAGTGACAGTGATACAGAGAGATGCAGACCACGTGTCCAAGTGACAATGATACAGTGGGATACAGACCACATGTCCAAGTGACAGTGATGCAGGGGGATACAGACCATGTGTCCAAGTGACAGTGATACAGAGTGATACAAGCGACGTGTCCACGTGACAGTGATACAGAGAGATGCAGACCACGTGTCCAAGTGACAGTGATACAGGGGGATACAGACGACGTGTCCAAGTGACAGTGATACAAAGGGATACAGACCATGTGTCCAAGGGACAGTGATACAGAGGGATACAGACCATGTGTCCAAGTGACAGTGATACAGAGGAATACAGACCACGTGTCCAAGTGACAGTGATACAGAGGGATACAGACCATTTGTCCAAGTGACAGTGATACAGAGGGATACAGACCAAGTGTCCAAGTGACAGTGATACAGAGGGATACAGACCACATTTTCAAGTGACACGTCAGACGACGTGTCCAAGTGACAATGATACAAAGGGATACAGACCATGTGTCCAAGGGACAGTGATACAGAGGGATACAGACCATGTGTCCAAGTAACAGTGATACAGAGGAATACAGACCACGTGTCCAAGTGACAGTGATACAGAGGGATACAGACCACGTGTCCAAGTGACAGTGATAAAAAGAGATACAGACCACATGTCCAAGGGACAGTGATACAGAGGGATACAGACCACGTGTCCGAGTGACAGTGATACAGAGGGAAACAGACCACGTGTCCAAGTGACAGTGATACATAGAGATGCAGACCACATGTCCAAGTGACATTGATACAGAGAGATACAGACCACATGTCCAAGTGACAGTGATACAGAGGGATACAGACCATGTGTCCAAGTGACAGTGATACAGAGGGATACAGACCACGTGTCCAAGTGACAGTGATACAGAGGGATACAGACCACATGGCCAAGTGACAGTGATGCAGGGGGATACAGACCACATGTTCAAGTGACAGTGATACAGAGGGATACAGACCACATGTCCAAGTGACAGTGATACAGAGGGATACAGACCACATGTTCAAGTGACAGTGATACAGAGGAATACAGACGACGTGTCCAAGTGACAGTGATACAGAGAGATGCAGACCACGTGTCCAAGTGACAATGATACAGTGGGATACAGACCACATGTCCAAGTGACAGTGATGCAGGGGGATACAGACCATGTGTCCAAGTGACAGTGATACAGAGTGATACAAGCGACGTGTCCACGTGACAGTGATACAGAGAGATGCAGACCACGTGTCCAAGTGACAGTGATACAGGGGGATACAGACGACGTGTCCAAGTGACAGTGATACAAAGGGATACAGACCATGTGTCCAAGGGACAGTGATACAGAGGGATACAGACCATGTGTCCAAGTGACAGTGATACAGAGGAATACAGACCACGTGTCCAAGTGACAGTGATACAGAGGGATACAGACCATTTGTCCAAGTGACAGTGATACAGAGGGATACAGACCAAGTGTCCAAGTGACAGTGATACAGAGGGATACAGACCACATTTTCAAGTGACACGTCAGACGACGTGTCCAAGTGACAATGATACAAAGGGATACAGACCATGTGTCCAAGGGACAGTGATACAGAGGGATACAGACCATGTGTCCAAGTAACAGTGATACAGAGGAATACAGACCACGTGTCCAAGTGACAGTGATACAGAGGGATACAGACCACGTGTCCAAGTGACAGTGATAAAAAGAGATACAGACCACATGTCCAAGGGACAGTGATACAGAGGGATACAGACCACGTGTCCGAGTGACAGTGATACAGAGGGAAACAGACCACGTGTCCAAGTGACAGTGATACATAGAGATGCAGACCACATGTCCAAGTGACATTGATACAGAGAGATACAGACCACATGTCCAAGTGACAGTGATACAGAGGGATACAGACCATGTGTCCAAGTGACAGTGATACAGAGGGATACAGACCACGTGTCCAAGTGACAGTGATACAGAGGGATACAGACTGTAACGGAGCTGGAACACGCAGTCCAAAATCTCCGCTGGTATACGATAAAATACCCACGAAACACTACAGTTTCACCATCCCCGACCTCCCATATTGGACGACACACAATTTGGGAGTCAAATGAATACTGACTTTATTTTGTCATTGCAGAACTATATATACATCTCTTTGGCCACAGGCAATACACATGCCCATATTTGGCTACACACAATACACACAAAGAGAACAATAGGGGGGTCACACCTCCCTGGCAACTTTGATACAATCAGACACTGATTCAATTACACCTCTTTGTTCTTATCAGAGAATTAAAACACTTTGGAAAATGCAAGGATCCTTTACAACTTTCTTATCTCTTGAATCTCTGTAATAGGATTATCTATTAGCCTAGGTCTGCAAAAGTCTGGATAATATTCTGCAGAGCATCAACCAGCATACATGTTGTAGGATCATATTTTAACCAAGAATAATCATAAAACAGGGTAAAACAGTGATGGGTTCCGCTACACACCTCCCCCGTGACCATAAGCCGGCATACACGGTCTGATCCCAACGGATCGGCCTGGGGATGTCCGGACAAAAGTATTTGTTGGTCAATTCTCTAGTTTGACAACCCATTAGCATTACTGCAATTCACATTTACTCACATTTCCCATATCCCCAGATAGCTGGGATCTGAGCGCACAAAACCACCGAATAGCTCTCAGATCCTCTTCACACAGTTCAATTGCCATGTAGCTAAAGTCTTTCCCATAGTCTTTCATCATATGAATGGGCTCCATGGCATAGCTATCTGGGGTATCACCGCTCCCACAGGGCAAGTACAGAATGACCCCCCTGTATGTAAAGGGCCAGAATGAGTGACTTACACTCTGGTATGGCCGAACACTGGTTCCAAAGGGCAATATGTACCAGGGCCATAGTCGCAGGGCAGGAGGCTGGCAAACAGTCCTCTCCAAGCCAAAGTGGCGAAGGGCACTTCGTCACACATCTCCCCTTTGGGGGGAAGTCTAACCAGGCACCTGGATATTTCGCTGGGGTGATGGTGCAACACGCTGAGGGGACTTGAGGGGCAGAGGCCCGCGGCACTCTGCCCTGATGCCAGCTCTTCTGCTGGTATAACCTGCAGGACATCCTGCTCTGTACCAGGGACAAAGGGAGGGCAGAGGCCGACTGCACTCTGCCCCGCTGTCAGCTCTTCTGCTGGGGTACTTGGGACATATTGCGGCTCAATAGCCAGGGAAACGTGGGGGTCAGTGGGGGTTAACATTTCCTCTGTTAACCCTGGGGCCACATTAGAAGTTAGCTGGGGAGGGGAGTTTGTACTTACCCCCTCCTCCGGTTGTCCCAGTGACGGTAGTTGGGGATCTGGACAAGCTGTGGGCGCAGAGACCACGGTCCCATCTGCGCCGTCTGGGAGATTGGTGTCTCCCCTGGTTAGGGTAAACTGTCGCTGGGGGGGAAGGATGACACCTTCTGCCCCCTGTGTTTCACACTGCCACTGGGGGGGAAGGACGACACCTTTGGCCCCCTGGAGTACCCACTGACGCTGTGGAGGAAGGTCGACACCTTCTGCTCCCTGGGGTACACACTGCCGCTGGGGGGGAAGGACGACACCTTCTGCCCCCTGGGGTTCACACTGCCACTGAGGGGGAAGGACGACACCTTCTGCCCCCTGGGGTACACACTGCCGCTGAGGGGGAAGGACGACACCTTCTGCCCCCTGGGGTTCACACTGCCGCTGAGGGGGAAGGACGACACCTTCTGCCCCCTGGGGTTCACACTGCCGCTGTGGAGGAAGGTCGACACCTTCTGCTCCCTGGGGTACACACTGCCGCTGGGGGGAAAGGACGACACCTTCTGCCCCCTGGGGTTCACACTGCCGCTGGGGGGGAAGGACGACACCTTCTGCCCCCTGGGGTTCACACTGCCGCTGGGGGGAAAGGACGACACCTTCTGCCCCCTGGGGTTCACACTGCCGCTGGGGGGAAAGGACGACACCTTCTGCCCCCTGGGGTTCACACTGCCGCTGAGGGGGAAGGACGACACCTTCTGCCCCCTGGGGTTCACACTGCCGCTGGGGGCAAAGGACGGCACCTTCTGCCCCCTGGGGTTCACACTGCCGCTGAGGGGGAGGGACGACACCTTCTGCCCCCTGGGGTTCACACTGCCGCTGGGGGGAAAGGACGACACCTTCTGCCCCCTGGAGGGCCGGTAGAGAGACCTCGGTCCCATCTCTACCTGCCATCTGGAGGTCATCCCAGGACCAGTCAATGAAGTCTGGTTCTGCTTGTCGAGTAGGTTGGGGCTGCACAAGGCTGAGCAGGTGTTGGTAGTCCTGCTCCAGCTCCCACTCTCTCGTTACCAGGTGGGTCATGTCTTTGCTCACCTCGCCTTCGTCATCCCAGACATACATGCCCATCCGGTAGTCGTAGATGTCCCAAAACCTAGACCCCTCCGTGCTGCCAAGATCAATATCGTCCTCCAAGGCATCCCATAATAAACCCGGGCCATCATAATCATCCCCCTCCGGTAAGTCGTGTTCAGCCGTCCAGGGGGTAAGTCAAACGGTATACCACCAGAGGGCCTGGTATGCGTTGTCTAGCCAGATCTCTCGCCATACCAGGGTCTCTAGTCTTGTCACCCACTCATCCAGGGGCTGCTCTCCCAATAGATACATCCGCATCGCCACACGCTTCTGTAGCCGCTGCTCATCACTGGGGAGACTCTCACCTCGCCGCCATTGGGCATCTTGCAGGGCATCATACCAGAGTTCCATTCTGTCTGTCTCCCTGTAGTCTGCGGCCTCCTTCTCATCCTCATCATGGAACGCTGTCCAAAAACTAGCCGGTTCCATCCTGCTGTAGCCAGGGGCGTTGTACGGATACTAGCGTTGCCCTCAATTTGTACTCCACGGAATGGTGTCTCCTGTAGCTGTCCTTCTGACCGTGGGAACAATTCCACCACTTGCCAACAAATGTAACGGAGCTGGAACACGCAGTCCAAAATCTCCGCTGGTATACGATAAAATACCCACGAGGCACTACAGTTTCACCATCCCCGACCTCCCATATTGGACGACACACAATTTGGGAGTCAAATGAATACTGACTTTATTTTGTCATTGCAGAACTATATATACATCTCTTTGGCCACAGGCAATACACATGCCCATATTTGGCTACACACAATACACACAAAGAGAACAATAGGGGGGTCACACCTCCCTGGCAACTTTGATACAATCAGACACTGATTCAATTACACCTCTTTGTTCTTATCAGAGAATTAAAACACTTTGGAAAATGCAAGGATCCTTTACAACTTTCTTATCTCTTGAATCTCTGTAATAGGATTATCTATTAGCCTAGGTCTGCAAAAGTCTGGATAATATTCTGCAGAGCATCAACCAGCATACATATTGTAGGATCATATTTTAACCAAGAATAATCATAAAACAGGGTAAAACAGTGATGGGTTCCGCTACACAGACCATGTGTCCAAGTGACAGTGATACAGAGGGATACAGACCACGTGTCCAAGTGACAGTGATACAGAGGGATACAGACCACGTGTCCAAGTGACAGTGATACAGATGGATACAGACCACATGTCCAAGTGACAGTGATACAGAGGGATACAGACCACGTGTCCAAGTGACAGTGACACATAGAGATGCAGACCACATGTCCAAGTGACAGTGATGCAGAGGGATACAGACCACATGGCCAAGTGACAGTGATGCAGGGGGATACAGACCACATGTTCAAGTGACAGTGATACAGAGGGATACAGACCACATGTTCAAGTGACAGTGATACAGAGGGATACAGACCACATGTCCAAGTGACCACGTGTCCAAGTGACAGTGATAAAAAGAGATACAGACCACTTGTCCAAGGGACAGTGATACAGAGGGATACAGACCACGTGTCCGAGTGACAGTGATACAGAGGGAAACAGACCACGTGTCCAAGTGACAGTGATACATAGAGATGCAGACCACATGTCCAAGTGACATTGATACAGAGAGATACAGACCACATGTCCAAGTGACAGTGATACAGAGGGATACAGACCATGTGTCCAAGTGACAGTGATACAGAGGGATACAGACCACGTGTCCAAGTGACAGTGATACAGAGGGATACAGACCATGTGTCCAAGTGACAGTGATACAGAGGGATACAGACCACGTGTCCAAGTGACAGTGATACAGAGGGATACAGACCACGTGTCCAAGTGACAGTGATACAGATGGATACAGACCACATGTCCAAGTGACAATGATACAGAGGGATACAGACCACATGACCAAGTGACAGTGATACAGAGGGATACAGACCATGTGTCCAAGTGACAATGATACAGAGGGATACAGACCACATGACCAAGTGACAGTGATACATGTGTCCTCTATATTTGTTTGTTTTTTTTGTTGTAAATTAGTACTTGCAATGAAAGTATTTTTTGAAAATGGCACACAGAGTTTCCTATCTGAAATAGTGGTCCTCTGAAAAGAGTCCCAGAGACATCTAATTTCGTCCTGGAAGTAAAACCACTGTTCTCTATGTTTTTTGCCATTTTATAGAGTTTCTTAGGGAAATAGTGGTCCTCTAAAAAGACTCTGACTTACATAAAATGTTGTCATCGGAAAAAAACACTGTTCTCTATAATTGTATTGTTTTCTTGTGAATTTGTCTTTGAGGTGAAAGCACTTTTCTTTTTCTTTTTGTTTACATATCTTGTATTGTTATGCTTTTCTGAATTTAAGTTATAGTACCTCACAGTAGACAATATTTTTTGTAAAAATGCAGCCATCATCTAATAAATCACCCTGACTTTGGTTGTTTTCAATGTAAACTTTGATAGACTCTGGATTCTTGCATCTTAAAAATGCAACATACAGTTGGCCATGTGCAAATACTAGTTCTTCTAAAAAGATACCCACAGATTTGAAAGTTGGTCCTTGTGATTTATTAATGGACCATGTGTTCAAGTGACAGTGATACAGAGGGATACAGAAAACGTGTTCAAGTGACAGTGATACGTGGTCTGCATCTCTCTGTATCACTGTCACTTGGACACGTGGTCTGTATCTCTCTGTATCACTGTCACTTGGACACGTGGTCTGTATTACTCTGTATGACTGTCACTTGGACACATGGTCTGTATCCCTCTGTATCACTGTCACTTGAACACGTGGTCTGTATCCCTCTGTATCACTGTCACTTGGACACGTGGTCTGTATCCCTTTTTATCACTGTCACTTGGACATGTGGTCTGTATCCCTCTGTATCACTGTCACTTGAACATGTGGTCTGTATCCCTCTGTATCACTGTCACTTGAACATGTGGTCTGTATCCCCCTGCATCACTGTCACTTGGCCATGTGGTCTGTATCCCTCTGCATCACTGTCACTTGGACATGTTGTCTGCATCTCTATGTGTCACTGTCACTTGGACACGTGGTCTGTATCCCTCTGTATCACTGTCACTTGGACATGTGGTCTGTATCCATCTGTATCACTGTCACTTGGACACGTGGTCTGTATCCCTCTGTATCACTGTCACTTGGACACGTGGTCTGTATCCCTCTGTATCACTGTCACTTGGACACATGGTCTGTATCCCTCTGTATCACTGTCACTTGGACACGTGGTCTGTATCCCTCTGTATCACTGTCACTTGGACACATGGTCTGTATCCCTCTGTATCACTGTCACTTGGACATGTGGTCTGTATCTCTCTGTATCAATGTCACTTGGACATGTGGTCTGCATCTCTATGTATCACTGTCACTTGGACACGTGGTCTGTTTCCCTCTGTATCACTGTCACTCGGACACGTGGTCTGTATCCCTCTGTATCACTGTCCCTTGGACAAGTGGTCTGTATCCCTTTTTATCACTTGTAACGGAGCTGGGACCCGCAGTCCAAAATCTCCGCTGGTATACGATAAAACACCCACGAGGCACTACAGTTTCACCATTCCCGACCTCCCATATTGGACGACACACAATTTGGGAGTCAAATGAATACTGACTTTATTTTGTTATTGCAGAACTATATATACATCTCTTTGGCCACAGGCAATACACATGCCCATATTTGGCTACACACAATACACACAAAGAGAACAATAGGGGGGTCACACCTCCCTGGCAACTTTGATACAATCAGACACTGATTCAATTACACCTCTTTGTTCTTATCAGAGAATTAAAACACTTTGGAAAATGCAAGGATCCTTTACAACTTTCTTATCTCTTGAATCTCTGTAATAGGATTATCTATTAGCCTAGGTCTGCAAAAGTCTGGCTAATATTCTGCAGAGCATCAACCAGCATACATATTGTAGGATCATATTTTAACCAAGAATAATCATAAAACAGGATAAAACAGTGATGGGTTCCGCTACACACCTCCCCCGTGACCATAAGCCGGCATACACGGTCTGATCCCAACGGATCGGCCTGGGGATGTCCGGACAAAAGAATTGGTTGGTCAATTCTCTAGTTGGACAACCCATCAGCATTACTGCAATTCACATTTACTCACATTTCCCATATCCCCAGATAGCTGGGATCTGAGCGCACAAAACCACCGAATAGCGCTCAGATCCTCTTCTCACAGTTCAATTGCCATGTAGCTAAAGTCTTTCCCATAGTCTTTCATTATATGAATGGGCTCCATGGCATAGCTATCTGGGGTATCACCGCTCCCACAGGGCAAGTACAGAATGACCCCCCTGTATGTAAAGGGCCAGAATGAGTGACTTACACTCTGGTATGGTCGAACACTGGTTCCAAAGGGCAATATGTACCAGGGCCATAGTCGCAGGGCAGGAGGCTGGCAAACAGTCCTCTCCAAGCCAAAGTGGCGAAGGGCACTTCGTCACACATCTCTCCTTTGGGGGGAAGTCTAACCAGGCACCTGGATATTTCGCTGGGGTGATGGTGCAACACGCTGAGGGGACTTGAGGGGCAGAGGCCAGCGGCACTCTGCCCTGATGCCAGCTCTTCTGCTGGTATAACCTGCAGGACCTCCTGCTCTGTACCAGGGACAAAGGGAGGGCAGAGGCCGACTGCACTCTGCCCCGCTGTCAGCTCTTCTGCTGGGGTACTTGGGACATATTCCGGCTCAGTAGCCAGGGAAACGTGGGGGTCAGTGGGGGTTAACATTTCCTCTGTTAACCCTGGGGCCACATTAGAAGTTAGCTGGGGAGGGGAGTTTGTACTTACCCCCTCCTCCGGTTGTCCCAGTGACGGTAGTTGGGGATCTGGACAAGCTGTGGGCGCAGAGACCACGGTCCCATCTGCGCCGTCTGGGAGATTGGTGTCTCCCCTGGTTAGGGTAAACTGTCGCTGGGGGGGAAGGATGACACCTTCTGCCCCCTGTGTTTCACACTGCCGCTGGGGGGGAAGGACGACACCTTTGGCCCCCTGGAGTACCCACTGACGCTGTGGAGGAAGGTCGACACCTTCTGCTCCCTGGGGTACACACTGCCGCTGGGGGGGAAGGACGACACCTTCTGCCCCCTGGGGTTCACACTGCCGCTGAGGGGGAAGGACGACACCTTCTGCCCCCTGGGGTTCACACTGCCGCTGTGGAGGAAGGTCGACACCTTCTGCTCCCTGGGGTACACACTGCCGCTGGGGGGAAAGGACGACACCTTCTGCCCCCTGGGGTTCACACTGCCGCTGGGGGGGAAGGACGACACCTTCTGCCCCCTGGGGTTCACACTGCCGCTGGGGGGAAAGGACGACACCTTCTGCCCCCTGGGGTTCACACTGCCGCTTGGGGGAAAGGACGACACCTTCTGCCCCCTGGGGTTCACACTGCCGCTGAGGGGGAAGGACGACACCTTCTGCCCCCTGGGGTTCCCACTGCCGCTGGGGGGAAAGGACGGCACCTTCTGCCCCCTGGGGTTCACACTGCCGCTGAGGGGGAAGGACGACACCTTCTGCCCCCTGGGGTTCACACTGCCGCTGGGGGGAAAGGACGACACCTTCTGCCCCCTGGGGTTCACACTGCCGCTGGGGGGAAAGGACGACACCTTCTGCCCCCTGGGGTTCACACTGCCGCTGAGGGGGAAGGACGACACCTTCTGCCCCATGGGGTTCACACTGCCGCTGGGGGGAAAGGACGACACCTTCGGCCCCCTGGGGTACACACTCCTGCTGGGGAGGAAGGATGACACCTTCGGCTCCCTGGGGTACCCACTGCCGCTGTGGAGGAAGGTCGACACCTTCTGCTCCCTGAGGTACACACTGCCGCTGGGGGGGAAGGACGACACCTCCTGCCCCCTGGGGTTCACACTGCCGCTGAGGGGGAAGGACGACACCTTCTGCCCCCTGGAGGGCCGGTAGAGAGACCTCGGTCCCATCTCTACCTGCCATCTGGAGGTCATCCCAGGACCAGTCAATAAAGTCTGGTTCTGCTTGTCGAGTAGGTTGGGGCTGCACAAGGCTGAGCAGGTGTTGGTAGTCCTGCTCCAGCTCCCACTCTCTCGTTACCAGGTGGGTCATGTCTTTGCTCACCTCACCTTCATCATCCCAGACATACATGCCCATCCGGTAGTCGTAGATGTCCCAAAACCTAGACCCCTCCGTGCTGCCAAGATCAATATCGTCCTCCAAGGCATCCCATAATAAACCCGGGCCATCATAATCATCCCCCTCCGGTAAGTCGTGTTCAGACGTCCAGGGGGTAAGTCGAACGGTATACCACCAGAGGGCCTGGTATGCGTTGTCTAGCCAGATCTCTCGCCATACCAGGGTCTCTAGTCTTGTCACCCACTCATCCAGGGGCTGCTCTCCCAATAGATACATCCGCATCGCCACACGCTTCTGTAGCCGCTGCTCATCACTGGGGAGACTCTCACCTCGCCGCCATTGGGCATCTTGCAGGGCATCATACCAGAGTTCCATTCTGTCTGTTTCCCTGTAGTCTGCGGCCTCCTTCTCATCCTCATCATGGAACGCTGTCCGAAAACTAGCCGGTTCCATCCTGCTGTAGCCAGGGGCGCTGTACGGATACTAGCGTTGCCCTCAATCTGTACTCCACGGAATGGTGTCTCCTGTAGCTGTCCTTCTGACCGTGGGAACAATCCCACCACTGCCACCAAATGTAACGGAGCTGGGACCCGCAGTCCAAAATCTCCGCTGGTATACGATAAAACACCCACGAGGCACTACAGTTTCACCATTCCCGACCTCCCATATTGGACGACACACAATTTGGGAGTCAAATGAATACTGACTTTATTTTGTTATTGCAGAACTATATATACATCTCTTTGGCCACAGGCAATACACATGCCCATATTTGGCTACACACAATACACACAAAGAGAACAATAGGGGGGTCACACCTCCCTGGCAACTTTGATACAATCAGACACTGATTCAATTACACCTCTTTGTTCTTATCAGAGAATTAAAACACTTTGGAAAATGCAAGGATCCTTTACAACTTTCTTATCTCTTGAATCTCTGTAATAGGATTATCTATTAGCCTAGGTCTGCAAAAGTCTGGCTAATATTCTGCAGAGCATCAACCAGCATACATATTGTAGGATCACATTTTAACCAAGAATAATCATAAAACAGGGTAAAACAGTGATGGGTTCCGCTACATCACTGTCACTTGGACACGTGGTCTGTATCCCTCTGTATCACTGTCACTTGGACACGTGATCTGTATTCCTCTGTATCACTGTTACTTGGACACATGGTCTGTATCCCTCTGTATCACTGTCCCTTGGACACATGGTCTGTATCCCTTTGTATCATTGTCACTTGGACACGTCGTGGGTATCCCCCTGTATCACTGTCACTTGGACACGTGGTCTGTATCCCTCTGTATCACTGTCACTTGGACAAATGGTCTGTATCCCTCTGTATCACTGTCACTTGGACACGTGGTCTGTATTCCTCTGTATCACTGTCACTTGGACACATGGTCTGTATCCCTCTGTATCACTGTCCCTTGGACACATGGTCTGTATCCCTTTGTATCACTGTCACTTGGACACGTCGTCTGTATCCCCCTGTATCACTGTCACTTGGACACGTGGTCTGTATCCCTCTGTATCACTGTCACTTGGACAAATGGTCTGTATCCCTCTGTATCACTGTCACTTGGACACGTGGTCTGTATTCCTCTGTATCACTGTCACTTGGACACATGGTCTGTATCCCTCTGTATCACTGTCCCTTGGACACATGGTCTGTATCCCTTTGTATCACTGTCACTTGGACACGTCGTCTGTATCCCCCTGTATCACTGTCACTTGGACACGTCGTCTGTATCCCTCTGTATCACTGTCACTTGGACACGTGGTCTGTATCCCTCTGTATCACTGTCACTTGGACAAATGGTCTGTATCCCTCTGTATCACTGTCACTTGGACACGTGGTCTGTATTCCTCTGTATCACTGTCACTTGGACACATGGTCTGTATCCCTCTGTATCACTGTCCCTTGGACACATGGTCTGTATCCCTTTGTATCACTGTCACTTGGACACGTCGTCTGTATCCCCCTGTATCACTGTCACTTGGACACGTGGTCTGTATCCCCCTGTATCACTGTCACTTGGACACGTGGTCTGTATCTCTCTGTATCACTGTCACTTGGACATGTGGTCTGTATCCCTCTGTATCATTGTCACTTGGACATGTGGTCTGTATCCCTCTGTATCACTGTCACTTGGACACGTGGTCTGTATCCCCCTGTATCACTGTCTCTTGGACACGTGGTCTGTATCTCTCTGTATCACTGTCACTTGGACACGTGGTCTGTATCCCTCTGTATCACTGTCACTTGGACACGTGGTCTGTATCTCTCTGTATCACTGTCCCTTGGACACGTGGTCTGTATCCCCCTGTATCACTGTCACTTGGACACATGGTCTGTATCTCTCTGTATCACTGTCACTTGGACATGTGGTCTGTATCCCTCTGTATCACTGTCACTTGGACACGTGGTCTGTATCCCTCTGTATCACTGTCACTTGGACACGTGGTCTGTATCCCCCTGTATCACTGTCACTTGGACACATGGTCTGTATCTCTCTGTATCACTTTCACTTGGACACGTGGTCTGCATCCCCCTTTATAACTGTCACTTGGACACGTCGTCTGTATCCCCCTGTATCACTGTCACTTGGAAACATGGTCTGTATCTCTCTGTATCACTGTCACTTGGACACATGGTCTGTATCCCCCTGTATCACTGTCACTATGACACGTCGTCTGTATCCCCCTGTATCACTGTCCCTTGGACACATGGTCTGTAGTCCTCTGTATCACTGTCACTTTGACACTTGGACACATGGTCTGTATCTCTCTGTACCACTGTCACTTGGACACGTGGTCTGCATCCCCCTGTATCACTGTCACTTGGACACATGGTCTGTATCCCTCTGTATCACTGTTACTTGGACATGTGGTCTGTATTCCTCTGTATCACTGTCACTTGGACACGTGGTCTGTATCCCCCTGTATCACTGTCACTTGGACACGTGGTCTGTATCTCTCTGTATCACTGTCACTTGGACACATGGTCTGTATCCCTCTGTATCACTGTCACTTGGACACGTGGTCTGTATCTCTCTGTATCACTGTCACTTGGACACGTGGTCTGTATCCCCCTGTATCACTGTCACTTGGACACATGGTCTGTATCTCTCTGTATCAATGTCACTTGGACATGTGGTCTGTATCTCTCTGTATCACTGTCACTTGGACACGTGGTCTGTATCCCTCTGTATCACTGTCACTTGGACACGTGGTCTGTATCTCTCTGTATAACTGTCACTTGGACACGTGGTCTGTATCCCTCTGTATCACTGTCACTTGGACACGTGGTCTGTATCCCCCTGTATCACTGTCACTTGGACACATGGTCTGTATCTCTCTGTATCAATGTCACTTGGACATGTGGTCTGTATCTCTCTGTATCACTGTCACTTGGACACGTGGTCTGTATCCCCCTGTATCACTGTCACTTGGACACATGGTCTGCATCCCTCTGTATCACTGTCACTTGGACACGTGGTCTGTATCTCTCTGTGTCAGTGTCACTTGGACACATGGTCTGTATTCCTCTGTATCACTGTCACTTGGACACATGGTCTGCATCACTCTGTATCATTGTCACTTGGACACGTGGTCTGTATCTCTCTGTATCACTGTCACTTGGACACGTGGTCTGCATCCCTCTGTATCACTGTCACTTGGACACGTGGTCTGTATCTCTCTGTGTCAGTGTCACTTGGACACGTGGTCTGTATTCCTCTGTATCACTGTCACTTGGACACATGGTCTGCATCACTCTGTATCATTGTCACTTGGACACGTGGTCTGTATCTCTCTGTATCACTGTCACTTGGACACGTGGTCTGTATCCCTCTGTATCACTGTCACTTGAACACGTGGTCTGCATCCCTCTGTATCACTGTCACTTGGACACGTGGTCTGTATCCCTTTTTATCACTGTCACTTGGACACATGGTCTGTATCCCTCTGTATCACTTTCACTTGGACACGTGGTCTGTATCCCTCTGTATCACTTTCACTTGGACACGTGGTCTGTATCCCTCTGTATCATTGTCACTTGGACAAGTGGTCTGCATCTCTATGTATCACTGTAACTTTGACACATGGTCTGTATCCCTCTGTATCACTGTCAATTGGACACATGGTGTGTATCTCTCTGTGTCACTGTGACTTGGACACATGGTCTGTATCCCTCTGTATCATTGTCACTTGGTCATGTGGTCTGTATTCCTCTGTGTCAGTGTCACTTGGACACGTGGTCTGTATCCCTCTGTATCACTGTCACTTGGACATGTGGTCTGTATCCCTCTGTATCACTATCACTTGGACACATGGTCTGTATCCCTCTGTATCACTGTCACTTGGACATGTGGTCTGTATCCCTCTGTATCATTGTCACTTGGACATGTGGTCTGCATCTCTATGTGTCACTGTCACTTGGACACGTGGTCTGTATCCCTCTGTATCACTGTCACTTGGACATGTGGTCTGTATCCATCTGTATCAATGTCACTTGGACATGTGGTCTGTATCCCTCTGTATCACTGTCACTTGGACACATGGTCTGTATCCCTCTGTATCACTGTCACTTGAATATGTGGTCTGTATCCCCCTGCATCACTGTCACTTGGCCATGTGGTCTGTATCCCTCTGCATCACTGTCACTTGGACATGTGGTCTTCATCTCTATGTGTCACTGTCACTTGGACACGTGGTCTGTATCCCTCTGTATCACTGTCACTTGAACATGTGGTCTGTATCCCCCTGCATCACTGTCACTTGGCCATGTGGTCTGTATCCCTCTGCATCACTGTCACTTAGCCATGTGGTCTGTATTCCTCTGTATCACTGTCACTTGGACATGTGGTCTGTATCCCTCTGTATCACTGTCACTTGAACATGTGGTCTGTATCCCCCTGCATCACTGTCACTTGGCCATGTGGTCTGTATCCCTCTGCATCACTGTCACTTGGACATGTGGTCTGCATCTCTATGTGTCACTGTCACTTGGACACGTGGTCTGTATCCCTCTGTATCACTGTCACTTGGACATGTGGTCTGTATCCATCTGTATCACTGTCACTTGGACACGTGGTCTGTATCCCTCTGTATCACTGTCACTTGGACACATGGTCTGTATCCCTCTGTATCACTGTCACTTGGACACATGGTCTGTATCCCTCTGTATCACTGTCACTTGGACACGTGGTCTGTATCCCTCTGTATCACTGTCCCTTGGACACGTGGTCTGTATCCCTTTTTATCACAGTCACTTGGACACGTGGTCTGTATCCCTCTGTATCACTGTCACTTGGACACGTGGTCTGTATTCCTCTGTATCACTGTTACTTGGACACATGGTCTGTATCCCTCTGTATCACTGTCCCTTGGACACATGGTCTGTATCCCTTTGTATCATTGTCACTTGGACACGTGGTCTGTATCCCCCTGTATCACTGTCACTTGGACATGTGGTCTGTATCCCTCTGTATCACTGTCACTTGGACACGTGGTCTGTATCCCTCTGTATCACTGTCACTTGGACAAATGGTCTGTATCCCTCTGTATCACTGTCACTTGGACACGTGGTCTGTATTCCTCTGTATCACTGTGACTTGGACACATGGTCTGTATCCCTCTGTATCACTGTCCCTTGGACACATGGTCTGTATCCCTTTGTATCACTGTCACTTGGACACGTCTTCTGTATCCCCCTGTATCACTGTCACTTGGACACGTGGTCTGTATCCCCCTGTATCACTGTCACTTGGACACGTGGTCTGTATCTCTCTGTATCACTGTCACTTGGACATGTGGTCTGTATCCCTCTGTATCATTGTCACTTGGACATGTGGTCTGTATCCCTCTGTATCACTGTCACTTGGACACGTGGTCTGTATCCCCCTGTATCACTGTCACTTGTACACGTGGTCTGTATCTCTCTGTATCACTGTCACTTGGACACGTGGTCTGTATCCCTCTGTATCACTGTCACTTGGACACGTGGTCTGTATCTCTCTGTATCACTGTCACTTGGACACGTGGTCTGTATCCCCCTGTATCACTGTCACTTGGACACATGGTCTGTATCTCTCTGTATCACTGTCACTTGGACATGTGGTCTGTATCCCTCTGTATCACTGTCACTTGGACACGTGGTCTGTATCCCCCTGTATCACTGTCACTTGGACACATGGTCTGTATCTCTCTGTATCACTTTCACTTGGACACGTGGTCTGTATCCCTCTGTATCACTGTCACTTTGACACTTGGACACGTGGTCTGTATCTCTCTGTATCACTGTCACTTGGAAACATGGTCTGTATCTCTCTGTATCACTGTAACTTGGACACGTGGTCTGTATCCCCCTGTATCACTGTCACTATGACACGTCGTCTGTATCCCCCTGTATCACTGTCCCTTGGACACATGGTCTGTATCCCTCTGTATCACTGTCACTTTGACACTTGGACACGTGGTCTGTATCTCTCTGTATCACTGTCACTTGGACACGTGGTCTGCATCCCCCTGTATCACTGTCACTTGGACACATGGTCTGTATCCCTCTGTATCACTGTTACTTGGACATGTGGTGTAACGGAGCTGGGACACGCAGTCCAAAATCTCCGCTGGTATACGATAAAATACCCACGAGGCACTACAGTTTCACCATCCCCGACCTCCCATATTGGACGACACACAATTTGGGAGTCAAAGGAATACTGACTTTATTTTGTTATTGCAGAACTATATATACATCTCTTTGGCCACAGACAATACACATGCCCATATTTGGCTACACACAATACACACAAAGAGAACAATAGGGGGTCACACCTCCCTGGCAACTTTGATACAATCAGACACTGATTCAATTACACCTCTTTGTTCTTATCAGAGAATTAAAACACTTTGGAAAATGCAAGGATCCTTTACAACTTTCTTATCTCTTGAATCTCTGTAATAGGATTATCTATTAGCCTAGGTCTGCAAAAGTCTGGCTAATATTCTGCAGAGCATCAACCAGCATACATATTGTAGGATCATATTTTAACCAAGAATAATCATAAAACAGTGTAAAACAGAGATGGGTTCCGCTACACACCTCCCCCGTGACCATAAGCCGGCATACACGGTCTGATCCCAACGGATCGGCCTGGGGATGTCCGGACAAAAGTATTTGTTGGTCAATTCTCTAGTTTGACAACCCATCAGCATTACTGCAATTCACATTTACTCACATTTCCCATATCCCCAGATAGCTGGGATCTGAGCGCACAAAACCACCGAATAGCGCTCAGATCCTCTTCACACAGTTCAATTGCCATGTAGCTAAAGTCTTTCCCATAGTCTTTCATTATATGAATGGGCTTCATGGCACAGTTATCTGGGGTATCATGGTTCACACAGGGCAAGTACAGAATGACCCCCCTGTATGTAAAGGGCCAGAATGAGTGACTTACACTCTGGTATGGCCGAACACTGGTTCCAAAGGGCAATATGTACCAGGGCCATAGTCGCAGGGCAGGAGGCTGGCAAACAGTCCTCTCCAAGCCAAGGTGGCGAAGGGCACTTCGTCACACATCTCTCCTTTGGGGGGAAGTCTAACCAGGTACCTGGATATTTTGCTGTGGTGAGGGGGCAACACGCTGAGGGGACTTGAGGGGCAGAGGCCAGCGGCACTCTGCCCTGATGCCAGCTCTTCTGCTGGTATAACCTGCAGGACATCCTGCTCTGTACAAGGGACAAAGGGAGGGCAGAGGCCGACTGCACTCTGCCCCGCTGTCAGCTCTTCTGCTGGGGTACTTGGGACATATTTCGGCTCAGTAGCCAGGGAAACGTGGGGGTCAGTGGGGGTTAACATTTCCTCTGTTAACCCTGGGGCCACATTAGAAGTTAGCTGGGGAGGGGAATTTGTACTTACCCCCTCCTCCGGTTGTCCCAGTGACGGTAGTTGGGGATCTGGACAAGCTGTGGGCGCAGAGACCACGGTCCCATCTGCGCCGTCTGGGAGATTGGTGTCTCCCCTGGTTAGGGTAAACTGTCGCTGGGGGGGAAGGACGACACCTTCTGCCCCCTGTGTTTCACACTGCCGCTGGGGGGGAAGGACGACACCTTTGGCCCCCTGGGGTACCCACTGCCGCTGTGGAGGAAGGTCGACACCTTCTGCTCCCTGAGGTACACACTGCCGCTGGGGGGGAAGGACGACACCTTCTGCCCCCTGGGGTTCACACTGCCGCTGAGGGGGAAGGACGACACCTTCTGCCCCCTGGGGTTCACACTGCCGCTGGGGGGAAAGGACGACACCTTCTGCCCCCTGGGGTTCACACTGCCGCTGGGGAGGAAGGACGACACCTTCTGCCCTCTGGGGTTCACACTGCCGCTGGGGGGGAAGGCCGACACCTTCAGCTCCCTGGGGTACACACTGCAGCTGGGAAGGAAGGACGACACCTTCAGCTCCCTGGGGTACACACTGCCGCTGAGGGGGAAGGACGACACCTTCTGCCCCCTGGGGTTCACACTGCCGCTTGGGGGAAAGGACGACACCTTCTGCCCCCTGGGGTTCACACTGCCGCTGAGGGGGAAGGACGACACCTTCTGCCCCCTGGGGTTCACACTGCCGCTGGGGGGAAAGGACGACACCTTCTGCCCCCTGGGGTTCACACTGCCGCTGGGGAGGAAGGACGACACCTTCAGCTCCCTGGGGTACACACTGCCGCTGAGGGGGAAGGACGACACCTTCTGCCCCCTGGGGTTCACACTGCCGCTGGGGGGAAAGGACGACACCTTCTGCCCCCTGGGGTTCACACTGCCGCTGAGGGGGAAGGACGACACCTTCTGCCCCCTGGGGTTCACACTGCCGCTGGGGGGAAAGGACGACACCTTCTGCCCCCTGGGGTTCACACTGCCGCTGGGGAGGAAGGACGACACCTTCAGCTCCCTGGGGTACACACTGCCGCTGAGGGGGAAGGACGACACCTTCTGCCCCCTGGGGTTCACACTGCCGCTGGGGGGAAAGGACGACACCTTCTGCCCCCGGGGGTTCACACTGCCGCTGAGGGGGAAGGACGACACCTTCTGCCCCCTGGGGTTCACACTGCCGCTGGGGGGAAAGGACGACACCTTCTGCCCCCTGGGGTTCACACTGCCGCTGGGGAGGAAGGACGACACCTTCGGCTCCCTGGGGAACACACTGCCGCTGGGGAGGAAGGACGACACCTTCAGCTCCCTGGGGTACACACTGCCGCTGGGGGGGAAGGACGACACCTTCAGCCCCCTGGGGTACACACTGCCGCTGAGGGGGAAGGATGACACCTTCTGCCCCCTGGGGTTCACACTGCCGCTGGGGGGAAAGGACGACACCTTCAGCCCCCTGGGGTACACACTGCTGCTGGGAGGTGGAATTAGTTGGAGTTTTCCACGTGGAGCGGTTTCTGTTTCTGAGACAGTCTCTCTGCATGTGACCCTGCTGGTTACACGTTTGGCACCTGATGTACCGTGGAGGGGTTTGGTAGTTCCCACCACCCGGACGCAGTGCTGGGGGGGGTTTAATGGTGGGAGGTGGGTTAGCAGCTCCCCAGATGGACCGCTCCCGTGCCCGCTGCTTTTCCATTATGGATTTGTGGACATCTGTCATTAACCATTCCAAGGTTTTCATGGGAAGCGTATCTGGGAAAAAGGCCAGTCTGCTTTGGAGTTCTCTTCCAAACTCATTCTGTGGGGTAATACGAGGTACTGTAACCATGAGTTCCTTTCTGTCTGCATCCCTGTAGTCCGCGGCCGCCTCCTCCTCCTCATGATGGAACGCTGTCTGAAAACTAGCCGGTTCCATCCTGCTGTAGCCAGGGGCGCTGTACGGATACTAGCGTTGCCCTCAATTTGTACTCCACGGAATGGTGTCTCCTGTAGCTGTCCTTCTGACCATGGGAAAAATCCCGCCACTTGCCAACAAATGTAACGGAGCTGGGACACGCAGTCCAAAATCTCCGCTGGTATATGATAAAATACCCACGAGGCACTACAGTTTCACCATCCCCGACCTCCCATATTGGACGACACACAATTTGGGAGTCAAAGGAATACTGACTTTATTTTGTTATTGCAGAACTATATATACATCTCTTTGGCCACAGGCAATACACATGCCCATATTTGGCTACACACAATACACACAAAGAGAACAATAGGGGGGTCACACCTCCCTGGCAACTTTGATACAATCAGACACTGATTCAATTACACCTCTTTGTTCTTATCAGAGAATTAAAACACTTTGGAAAATGCAAGGATCCTTTACAACTTTCTTATCTCTTGAATCTCTGTAATAGGATTATCTATTAGCCTAGGTCTGCAAAAGTCTGGCTAATATTCTGCAGAGCATCAACCAGCATACATATTGTAGGATCATATTTTAACCAAGAATAATCATAAAACAGGGTAAAACAGTGATGGGTTCCGCTACATGTGGTCTGTATTCCTCTGTATCACTGTCACTTGGACACGTGGTCTGTATCCCTTTGTATCACTGTCACTTGGACACATGGTCTGTATCCCTCTTTATCACTGTCCCTTGGACACATGGTCTGTATCCCTTTGTATCACTGTCACTTGGACACATGGTCTGTATCTCTCTGTATCACTGTCACTTGGACACGTGGTCTGTATCCCCCTGTATCACTGTCACTTGGACACGTGGTCTGTATCTCTCTGTATCACTGTCACTTGGACATGTGGTCTATATCCCTCTGTATCATTGTCACTTGGACATGTGGTCTGTATCCCTCTGTATCACTGTCACTTGGACACGTGGTCTGTATCCCCCTGTATCACTGTCACTTGGACACGTGGTCTGTATCTCTCTGTATCACTGTCACTTGGACACGTGGTCTGTATCCCTCTGTATCACTGTCACTTGGACACGTGGTCTGTATCTCTCTGTATCACTGTCACTTGGACACGTGGTCTGTATCCCCCTGTATCACTGTCACTTGGACACATGGTCTGTATCTCTCTGTATCACTGTCACTTGGACATGTGGTCTGTATCCCTCTGTATCACTGTCACTTGGACACGTGGTCTGTATCCCCCTGTATCACTGTCACTTGGACACATGGTCTGTATCTCTCTGTATCACTTTCACTTGGACACGTGGTCTGCATCCCCCTGTATAACTGTCACTTGGACACGTCGTCTGTATCCCCCTGTATCACTGTCACTTGGAAACATGGTGTGTATCTCTCTGTATCACTGTCACTTGGACACGTGGTCTGTATCCCCCTGTATCACTGTCACTATGACACGTTGTCTGTATCCCCCTGTATCACTGTCCCTTGGACACATGGTCTGTATCCCTCTGTATCACTGTCACTTTGACACTTGGACACATGGTCTGTATCTCTCTGTATCACTGTCACTTGGACACGTGGTCTGCATCCCCCTGTATAACTGTCACTTGGACACATGGTCTGTATCCCTCTGTATCACTGTCACTTGGACACGTGGTCTGTATCCCCCTGTATCAATGTCACTTGGACACGTGGTCTGTATCTCTCTGTATCACTGTCACTTGGACACGTGGTCTGTATCCCTCTGTATCACTGTCACTTGGACACGTGGTCTGTATCTCTCTGTATCACTGTCACTTGGACACGTGGTCTGTATCCCCCTGTATCACTGTCACTTGGACACATGGTCTGTATCTCTCTGTATCAATGTCACTTGGACATGTGGTCTGTATCTCTCTGTATCACTGTCACTTGGACACGTGGTCTGTATCCCCCTGTTTCACTGTCACTTGGACACATGGTCTGCATCCCTCTGTATCACTGTCACTTGGACACGTGGTCTGTATCTCTCTGCATCACTGTCACTTGGACACGTGGTCTGTATCCCTCTGTATCACTGTCACTTGGACACGTGGTCTGTATCCCCCTGTATCACTGTCACTTGGACACGTGGTCTGTATCCCTTTTTATCACTGTCACTTGGACACATGGTCTGTATCCCTCTGTATCACTGTCACTTGGACACGTGGTCTGTATCCCTCTGTATCACTTTCACTTGGACACGTGGTCTGTATCCCTCTGTATCATTGTCACTTGGACATGTGGTCTGCATCTCTATGTATCACTGTAACTTTGACACATGGTCTGTATCCCTCTGTATCACTGTCACTTGGACACGTGGTCTGTATCTCTCTGTGTCACTGTGACTTGGACACATGGTCTGTATCATTGTCACTTGGTCATGTGGTCTGTATTCCTCTGTGTCAGTGTCACTTGGACACGTGGTCTGTATCCCTCTGTATCACTGTCACTTGGACATGTGGTCTGTATCCCTCTGTATCACTGTCACTTGGACACATGGTCTGTATCCCTCTGTATCACTGTCACTTGGACATGTGGTCTGTATCCCTCTGTATCATTGTCACTTGGACATGTGGTCTGCATCTCTATGTGTCACTGTCACTTGGACACATGGTCTGTATCCCTCTGTATCACTGTCACTTGGACATGTGGTCTGTATCCATCTGTATCACTGTCACTTGGACATGTGGTCTGTATCCCTCTGTATCACTGTCACTTGAACATGTAGTCTGTATCCCTCTGTATCACTGTCACTTAAACATGTGGTCTGTATCCCCCTGCATCACTGTCACTTGGCCATGTGGTCTGTATCCCTCTGCATCACTGTCACTTGGACATGTGGTTTGCATCTCTATGTGTCACTGTCACTTGGACACGTGGTCTGTATCCCTCTGTATCACTGTCACTTGGACATGTGGTCTGTATCCATCTTTATCACTGTCACTTGGACACGTCGTCTGTATCCCTCTGTATCACTGTCACTTGGACACGTGGTCTGTATCCCTCTGTATCACTGTCACTTGGACACATGGTCTGTATCCCTCTGTATCACTGTCACTTGGACACGTGGTCTGTATCCCTCTGTATCACTGTCACTTGGACACATGGTCTGTATCCCTCTGTATCACTGTCACTTGGACATGTGGTCTGTATCCCCCTGTATCACTGTCACTTGGACACATGGTCTGTATCTCTCTGTATCAATGTCACTTGGACATGTGGTCTGTATCTCTCTGTATCACTGTCACTTGGACACGTGGTCTGAATCCCCCGGTATCACTGTCACTTGGACACATCGTCTGCATCCCTCTGTATCACTGTCACTTGGACACATGGTCTGTATCTCTCTGTATCACTGTCACTTGGACACGTGGTCTGTATCCCTCTGTATCACTGTCACTTGGACACGTGGTCTGTATCCCCCTGTATCACTGTCACTTGGACACATGGTCTGTATCTCTCTGTATCAATGTCACTTGGACATGTGGTCTGTATCTCTCTGTATCACTGTCACTTGGACACGTGGTCTGTATCCCCCTGTATCACTGTCACTTGGACACATGGTCTGCATCCCTCTGTATTACTGTCACTTGGACACGTGGTCTGTATCTCTCTGTGTCAGTGTCACTTGGACACGTGGTCTGTATTCCTCTGTATCACTGTCACTTGGACACATGGTCTGCATCACTCTGTATCATTGTCACTTGGACACGTGGTCTGTATCTCTCTGTATCACTGTCACTTGGACACGTGGTCTGCATCCCTCTGTATCACTGTCACTTGGACACATGGTCTGTATCTCTCTGTATCACTGTCACTTGGACACGTGGTCTGCATCCCCCTGTATAACTGTCACTTGGACACGTCGTCTGTATCCCCCTGTATCACTGTCACTTGGACACATGGTCTGTATCTCTCTGTATCACTGTCACTTGGACACGTGGTCTGTATCCCTCTGTATCACTGTCACTTGGACACGTGGTCTGTATCCCCCTGTATCACTGTCACTATGACACGTCGTCTGTATCCCCTTGTATCACTGTCCCTTGGACATATGGTCTGTATCTCTCTGTATCACTGTCACTTGGACACGTGGTCTGCATCCCCCTCTATCACTGTCACTTGGACACATGGTCTGTATCTCTCTGTATCACTGGCACTTGGACACGTGGTCTGTATCTCTCTGTATCACTGTGACTTGGACATGTGGTCTGTATTCCTCTGTATCACTGTCACTTGGACACGTGGTCTGTATCTCTCTGTATCACTGTCACTTGGACACGTGGTCTGTATCTCTCTGTATCACTGTTACTTGGACATGTGGTCTGTATCCCTCTGTATCACTGTCACTTGGACACGTGGTCTGTATCTCTCTGTATCACTGTTACTTGGACATGTGGTCTGTATTCCTCTGTATCACTGTCACTTGGACACGTGGTCTGTATCCCTTTGTATCACTGTCACTTGGACACATGGTCTGTATCCCTCTGTATCACTGTCACTTCGACTCGTGGTCTGTATCCCTCTGTATCACTGTCACTTGGACACGGGGTCTGTATCCCCCTGTATCACTGTCACTTGGACACATGGTCTGTATCTCTCTGTATCACTTTCACTTGGACACGTGGTCTGTATCCTCTGTATCACTGTCACTTGGACACGTGGTCTGTATCCCTCTGTATCACTGTCACTTGGACAAATGGTCTGTATCCCTCTGTATCACTGTCACTTGGACACGTGGTCTGTATTCCTCTGTATCACTGTCACTTGGACACATGGTCTGTATCCCTCTGTATCACTGTCCCTTGGACACATGGTCTGTATCCCTTTGTATCACTGTCACTTGGACACGTCGTCTGTATCCCCCTGTATCACTGTCACTTGGACACGTGGTCTGTATCCCCCTGTATCACTGTCACTTGGACACGTGGTCTGTATCTCTCTGTATCACTGTCACTTGGACATGTGGTCTGTATCCCTCTGTATCATTGTCACTTGGACACGTGGTCTGTATCCCCCTGTATCACTGTCACTTGTTCACGTGGTCTGTATCTCTCTGTATCACTGTCACTTTGACAAGTGGTCTGTATCCCTCTGTATCACTGTCACTTGGACACGTGGTCTGTATCTCTCTGTATCACTGTCACCTGGACACGTGGTCTGTATCCCCCTGTATCACTGTCACTTGGACACATGGTCTGTATCTCTCTGTATCACTGTCACTTGGACATGTTGTCTGTATCCCTCTGTATCACTGTCACTTGGACACGTGGTCTGTATCCCTCTGTATCACTGTCACTTGGACACGGGGTCTGTATCCCCCTGTATCACTGTCACTTGGACACATGGTCTGTATCTCTCTGTATCACTTTCACTTGGACACGTGGTCTGCATCCCCCTGTATAACTGTCACTTGGACACGTCGTCTGTATCCCCCTGTATCACTGTCACTTGGAAACATGGTCTGTATCTCTCTGTATCACTGTCACTTGGACACGTGGTCTGTATCCCCCTGTATCACTGTCACTATGACACGTCGTCTGTATCCCCCTGTATCACTGTCCCTTGGACACATGGTCTGTATCCCTCTGTATCACTGTCACTTTGACACTTGGACACGTGGTCTGTATCTCTCTGTATCACTGTTACTTGGACATGTGATCTGTATCCCTCTGTATCACTGTCACTTGGACACGTGGTCTGTATCCCTTTGTTTCACTGTCACTTGGACACATGGTCTGTATCCCTCTGTATCACTGTCACTTGGACACGTGGTCTGTATCCCCCTGTATCACTGTCACTTTCACACGTGGTCTGTATCTCTCTGTATCACTGTCACTTGGACATGTGGTCTGTATCTCTCTGTATCACTGTCACTTGGACACGTGGTCTGTATCCCCCTGTATCACTGTCACTTGGACACATGGTCTGCATCCCTCTGTATCACTGTCACTTGGACACATGGTCTGTATCTCTCTGTATCACTGTCACTTGGACACGTGGTCTGTATCCCTCTGTATCACTGTCACTTGGACACGTGGTCTGTATCCCCCTGTTTCACTGTCACTTGGACACATGGTCTGTATCTCTCTGTATCAATGTCACTTGGACATGTGGTCTGTATCTCTCTGTATCACTGTCACTTGGACACGTGGTCTGTATCCCCCTGTATCACTGTCACTTGGACACATGGTCTGCATCCCTCTGTATCACTGTCACTTGGACACGTGGTCTGTATCTCTCTGTGTCAGTGTCACTTGGACACGTGGTCTGTATTCCTCTGTATCACTGTCACTTGGACACATGGTCTGCATCACTCTGTATCATTGTCACTTGGACACGTGGTCTGTATCTCTCTGTATCACTGTCACTTGGACATGTGGTCTGTATCTCTCTGTATCACTGTCACTTGGACACGTGGTCTGTATCCCCCTGTATCACTTTCACTTGGACACATGGTCTGCATCCCTCTGTATCACTGTCACTTGGACACATGGTCTGTATCTCTCTGTATCACTGTCACTTGGACACGTGGTCTGTATCCCTCTGTATCACTGTCACTTGGACACGTGGTCTGTATCCCCCTGTTTCACTGTCACTTGGACACATGGTCTGTATCTCTCTGTATCAATGTCACTTGGACACGTGGTCTGTATCCCCCTGTATCACTGTCACTTGGACACATGGTCTGCATCCCTCTGTATCACTGTCACTTGGACACGTGGTCTGTATCTCTCTGTGTCAGTGTCACTTGGACACGTGGTCTGTATCCCCCTGTATCACTGTCACTTGGACATGTGGTCTGTATCTCTCTGTATCACTGTCACTTGGACACGTGGTCTGTATCCCCCTGTATCACTGTAACTTGGACACATGGTCTGCATCCCTCTGTATCACTGTCACTTGGACACGTGGTCTGTATCTCTCTGTGTCAGTGTCACTTGGACACGTGGTCTGTATTCCTCTGTATCACTGTCACTTGGACACATGGTCTGCATCACTCTGTATCATTGTCACTTGGACACGTGGTCTGTATCTCTCTGTATCACTGTCACTTGGACACATGGTCTGCATCTCTCTGTATCACTGTCACTTGGACACGTGGTCTGCATCCCCCTGTATAACTGTCACTTGGACACGTCGTCTGTATCCCCCTGTATCACTGTCACTTGGACACATGGTCTGTATCTCTCTGTATCACTGTCCCTTGGACACATGGTCTGTATCTCTCTGTATCACTGTCACTTGGACACGTGGTCTGCATCCCCCTGTATCACTGTCACTTGGACACATGGTCTGTATCTCTCTGTATCACTGGCACTTGGACACGTGGTCTGTATCTCTCTGTATCACTGTTACTTGGACATGTGGTCTGTATCCCTCTGTATCACTGTCACTTGGACACGTGGTCTGTATCTCTCTGTATCACTGTTACTTGGACATGTGGTCTGTATTCCTCTGTATCACTGTCACTTGGACACGTGGTCTGTATCCCTTTGTATCACTGTCACTTGGACACATGGTCTGTATCCCTCTGTATCACTGTCACTTCGACTCGTGGTCTGTATCCCTCTGTATCACTGTCACTTGGACACGGGGTCTGTATCCCCCTGTATCACTGTCACTTGGACACATGGTCTGTATCTCTCTGTATCACTTTCACTTGGACACGTGGTCTGTATCCTCTGTATCACTGTCACTTGGACACATGGTCTGCATCACTCTGTATCATTGTCACTTGGACACGTGGTCTGTATCTCTCTGTATCACTGTTACTTGGACATGTGGTCTGTATCCCTCTGTATCACTGTCACTTGGACACGTGGTCTGTATCTCTCTGTATCACTGTTACTTGGACATGTGGTCTGTATTCCTCTGTATCACTGTCACTTGGACACGTGGTCTGTATCCCTTTGTATCACTGTCACTTGGACACATGGTCTGTATCCCTCTGTATCACTGTCACTTCGACTCGTGGTCTGTATCCCTCTGTATCACTGTCACTTGGACACGGGGTCTGTATCCCCCTGTATCACTGTCACTTGGACACATGGTCTGTATCTCTCTGTGTCAGTGTCACTTGGACACGTGGTCTGTATTCCTCTGTATCACTGTCACTTGGACACATGGTCTGCATCACTCTGTATCATTGTCACTTGGACACGTGGTCTGTATCTCTCTGTATCACTGTCACTTGGACACGTGGTCTGCATCCCTCTGTATCACTGTCACTTGGACACATGGTCTGTATCTCTCTGTATCACTGTCACTTGGACACGTGGTCTGCATCCCCCTGTATAACTGTCACTTGGACACGTCGTCTGTATCCCCCTGTATCACTGTCACTTGGACACATGGTCTGTATCTCTCTGTATCACTGTCACTTGGACACGTGGTCTGTATCCCTCTGTATCACTGTCACTTGGACACGTGGTCTGTATCCCCCTGTATCACTGTCACTATGACACGTCGTCTGTATCCCCTTGTATCACTGTCCCTTGGACATATGGTCTGTATCTCTCTGTATCACTGTCACTTGGACACGTGGTCTGCATCCCCCTCTATCACTGTCACTTGGACACATGGTCTGTATCTCTCTGTATCACTGGCACTTGGACACGTGGTCTGTATCTCTCTGTATCACTGTGACTTGGACATGTGGTCTGTATTCCTCTGTATCACTGTCACTTGGACACGTGGTCTGTATCTCTCTGTATCACTGTCACTTGGACACGTGGTCTGTATCTCTCTGTATCACTGTTACTTGGACATGTGGTCTGTATCCCTCTGTATCACTGTCACTTGGACACGTGGTCTGTATCTCTCTGTATCACTGTTACTTGGACATGTGGTCTGTATTCCTCTGTATCACTGTCACTTGGACACGTGGTCTGTATCCCTTTGTATCACTGTCACTTGGACACATGGTCTGTATCCCTCTGTATCACTGTCACTTCGACTCGTGGTCTGTATCCCTCTGTATCACTGTCACTTGGACACGGGGTCTGTATCCCCCTGTATCACTGTCACTTGGACACATGGTCTGTATCTCTCTGTATCACTTTCACTTGGACACGTGGTCTGTATCCTCTGTATCACTGTCACTTGGACACGTGGTCTGTATCCCTCTGTATCACTGTCACTTGGACAAATGGTCTGTATCCCTCTGTATCACTGTCACTTGGACACGTGGTCTGTATTCCTCTGTATCACTGTCACTTGGACACATGGTCTGTATCCCTCTGTATCACTGTCCCTTGGACACATGGTCTGTATCCCTTTGTATCACTGTCACTTGGACACGTCGTCTGTATCCCCCTGTATCACTGTCACTTGGACACGTGGTCTGTATCCCCCTGTATCACTGTCACTTGGACACGTGGTCTGTATCTCTCTGTATCACTGTCACTTGGACATGTGGTCTGTATCCCTCTGTATCATTGTCACTTGGACACGTGGTCTGTATCCCCCTGTATCACTGTCACTTGTTCACGTGGTCTGTATCTCTCTGTATCACTGTCACTTTGACAAGTGGTCTGTATCCCTCTGTATCACTGTCACTTGGACACGTGGTCTGTATCTCTCTGTATCACTGTCACCTGGACACGTGGTCTGTATCCCCCTGTATCACTGTCACTTGGACACATGGTCTGTATCTCTCTGTATCACTGTCACTTGGACATGTTGTCTGTATCCCTCTGTATCACTGTCACTTGGACACGTGGTCTGTATCCCTCTGTATCACTGTCACTTGGACACGGGGTCTGTATCCCCCTGTATCACTGTCACTTGGACACATGGTCTGTATCTCTCTGTATCACTTTCACTTGGACACGTGGTCTGCATCCCCCTGTATAACTGTCACTTGGACACGTCGTCTGTATCCCCCTGTATCACTGTCACTTGGAAACATGGTCTGTATCTCTCTGTATCACTGTCACTTGGACACGTGGTCTGTATCCCCCTGTATCACTGTCACTATGACACGTCGTCTGTATCCCCCTGTATCACTGTCCCTTGGACACATGGTCTGTATCCCTCTGTATCACTGTCACTTTGACACTTGGACACGTGGTCTGTATCTCTCTGTATCACTGTTACTTGGACATGTGATCTGTATCCCTCTGTATCACTGTCACTTGGACACGTGGTCTGTATCCCTTTGTTTCACTGTCACTTGGACACATGGTCTGTATCCCTCTGTATCACTGTCACTTGGACACGTGGTCTGTATCCCCCTGTATCACTGTCACTTTCACACGTGGTCTGTATCTCTCTGTATCACTGTCACTTGGACATGTGGTCTGTATCTCTCTGTATCACTGTCACTTGGACACGTGGTCTGTATCCCCCTGTATCACTTTCACTTGGACACATGGTCTGCATCCCTCTGTATCACTGTCACTTGGACACATGGTCTGTATCTCTCTGTATCACTGTCACTTGGACACGTGGTCTGTATCCCTCTGTATCACTGTCACTTGGACACGTGGTCTGTATCCCCCTGTTTCACTGTCACTTGGACACATGGTCTGTATCTCTCTGTATCAATGTCACTTGGACATGTGGTCTGTATCTCTCTGTATCACTGTCACTTGGACACGTGGTCTGTATCCCCCTGTATCACTGTCACTTGGACACATGGTCTGCATCCCTCTGTATCACTGTCACTTGGACACGTGGTCTGTATCTCTCTGTGTCAGTGTCACTTGGACACGTGGTCTGTATTCCTCTGTATCACTGTCACTTGGACACATGGTCTGCATCACTCTGTATCATTGTCACTTGGACACGTGGTCTGTATCTCTCTGTATCACTGTCACTTGGACATGTGGTCTGTATCTCTCTGTATCACTGTCACTTGGACACGTGGTCTGTATCCCCCTGTATCACTTTCACTTGGACACATGGTCTGCATCCCTCTGTATCACTGTCACTTGGACACATGGTCTGTATCTCTCTGTATCACTGTCACTTGGACACGTGGTCTGTATCCCTCTGTATCACTGTCACTTGGACACGTGGTCTGTATCCCCCTGTTTCACTGTCACTTGGACACATGGTCTGTATCTCTCTGTATCAATGTCACTTGGACACGTGGTCTGTATCCCCCTGTATCACTGTCACTTGGACACATGGTCTGCATCCCTCTGTATCACTGTCACTTGGACACGTGGTCTGTATCTCTCTGTGTCAGTGTCACTTGGACACGTGGTCTGTATCCCCCTGTATCACTGTCACTTGGACATGTGGTCTGTATCTCTCTGTATCACTGTCACTTGGACACGTGGTCTGTATCCCCCTGTATCACTGTAACTTGGACACATGGTCTGCATCCCTCTGTATCACTGTCACTTGGACACGTGGTCTGTATCTCTCTGTGTCAGTGTCACTTGGACACGTGGTCTGTATTCCTCTGTATCACTGTCACTTGGACACATGGTCTGCATCACTCTGTATCATTGTCACTTGGACACGTGGTCTGTATCTCTCTGTATCACTGTCACTTGGACACATGGTCTGCATCTCTCTGTATCACTGTCACTTGGACACGTGGTCTGCATCCCCCTGTATAACTGTCACTTGGACACGTCGTCTGTATCCCCCTGTATCACTGTCACTTGGACACATGGTCTGTATCTCTCTGTATCACTGTCCCTTGGACACATGGTCTGTATCTCTCTGTATCACTGTCACTTGGACACGTGGTCTGCATCCCCCTGTATCACTGTCACTTGGACACATGGTCTGTATCTCTCTGTATCACTGGCACTTGGACACGTGGTCTGTATCTCTCTGTATCACTGTTACTTGGACATGTGGTCTGTATTCCTCTGTATCACTGTCACTTGGACACGTGGTCTGTATCTCTCTGTATCACTGTCACTTGGACACGTGGTCTGTATCTCTCTGTATCACTGTTACTTGGACATGTGGTCTGTATCCCTCTGTATCACTGTCACTTGGACACGTGGTCTGTATCTCTCTGTATCACTGTTACTTGGACATGTGGTCTGTATTCCTCTGTATCACTGTCACTTAGACACGTGGTCTGTATCCCTTTGTATCACTGTCACTTGGACACATGGTCTGTATCCCTCTGTATCACTGTCACTTCGACTCGTGGTCTGTATCCCTCTGTATCACTGTCACTTGGACACGTGGTCTGTATCCCTCTGTATCACTGTCACTTGGACACGTGGTCTGTATCCCTCTGTATCATTGTCACTTGGACATGTGGTCTGCATCTCTATGTATCACTGTAACTTTGACACAGGGTCTGTATCCCTCTGTATCACTGTCACTTGGACACGAGGTCTGTATCTCTCTGTGTCACTGTGACTTGGACACATGGTCTGTATCCCTCTGTATCATTGTCACTTGGTCATGTGTCTGTATTCCTCTGTGTCAGTGTCACTTGGACACATGGTCTGTATCCCTCTGTATCACTGTCACTTGGACATGTGGTCTGTATCCCTCTGTATCACTGTCACTTGGACATGTGGTCTGTATCCCTCTGTATCATTGTCACTTGGACATGTGGTCTGCATCTCTATGTGTCACTGTCACTTGGACACGTGGTCTGTATCCCTCTGTATCACTGTCACTTGGACATGTGGTCTGTATCCATCTGTATCACTGTCACTTGGACATGTGGTCTGTATCCCTCTGTATCACTGTCACTTGAACATGTGGTCTGTATCCCCCTGCATCACTGTCACTTGGCCATGTGGTCTGTATCCCTCTGCATCACTGTCACTTGGACATGTGGTCTGCATCTCTATGTGTCACTGTCACTTGGACACGTGGTCTGTATCCCTCTGTATCACTGTCACTTGGACATGTGGTCTGTATCCATCTGTATCACTGTCACTTGGACACGTGGTCTGTATCCCTCTGTATCACTGTCACTTGGACACGTGGTCTGTATCCCTCTGTATCACTGTCACTTGGACACATGGTCTGTATCCCTCTGTATCACTGTCACTTGGACACGTGGTCTGTATCCCTCTGTATCACTGTCACTTGGACACGTGGTCTGTATCCCTCTGTATCACTGTCACTTGGACTCATGGTCTGTATCCCTCTGTATCACTGTCACTTGGACATGTGGTCTGTATCTCTCTGTATCAATGTCACTTGGACACGTGGTCTGCATCTCTATGTATCACTGTCACTCGGACACGTGGTCTGTATCCCTCTGTATCACTGTCACTTGGACACGTGGTCTGTATCCCTTTTTATCACTGTCACTTGGACACGTGGTCTGTATCCCTCTGTATCACTGTCACTTGGACACGTGGTCTGTATTCCTCTGTATCACTGTTACTTGGACACATGGTCTGTATCCCTCTGTATCACTGTCCCTTGGACACATGGTCTGTATCCCTTTGTATCATTGTCACTTGGACACGTCGTCTGTATCCCCCTGTATCACTGTCACTTGGACATGTGGTCTGTATCCCTCTGTATCACTGTCACTTGGACACGTGGTCTGTATCCCTCTGTATCACTGTCACTTGGACAAATGGTCTGTATCCCTCTGTATCACTGTCACTTGGACACGTGGTCTGTATTCCTCTGTATCACTGTCCCTTGGACACATGGTCTGTATCCCTCTGTATCACTGTTACTTGGACACATGGTGTGTATCCCTCTGTATCACTGTCTCTTGGACACATGGTCTGTATCCCTCTGTATCACTGTCCCTTGGACACATGGTGTGTATCCCTTTGTATCACTGTCACTTGGACACGTCGTCTGTATCCCCCTGTATCACTGTCACTTGGACACGTGGTCTGTATCCCTCTGTATCACTGTCACTTGGACACGTGGTCTGTATCTCTCTGTATCACTGTCACTTGGACATGTGGTCTGTATCCCTCTGTATCATTGTCACTTGGACATGTGGTCTGTATCCCTCTGTATCACTGTCACTTGGACACGTGGTTTGTATCCCCCTGTATCACTGTCTCTTGGACACGTGGTCTGTATCTCTCTGTATTACTGTTACTTGGACACGTGGTCTGTATCCCTCTGTATCACTGTCACTTGGACACGTGGTCTGTATCTCTCTGTATCACTGTCACTTGGACACGTGGTCTGTATCCCCCTGTATCACTGTCACTTGGACACATGGTCTGTATCTCTCTGTATCACTGTCACTTGGACATGTGGTCTGTATCCCTCTTTATCACTGTCACTTGGACACGTGGTCTGTATCCCCCTGTATCACTGTCACTTGGACACATGGTCTGTATCTCTCTGTATCACTTTCACTTGGACACGTGGTCTGCATCCCCCTGTATAACTGTCACTTGGACACGTCGTCTGTATCCCCCTGTATCACTGTCACTTGGACACGTGGTCTGTATCCCCCTGTATCACTGTCACTATGACACGTCGTCTGTATCACCCTGTATCACTGTCCCTTGGACACATGGTCTGTATCCCTCTGTATCACTGTCACTTTGACACTTGGACACGTGGTCTGTATCTCTCTGTATCACTGTCACTTGGACACGTGGTCTGCATCCCCCTGTATCACTGTCACTTGGACACATGGTCTGTATCCCTCTGTATCACTGTTACTTGGACATGTGGTCTATATTCCTCTGTATCACTGTCACTTGGACACGTGGTCTGTATCCCTTTGTATCACTGTCACTTGGACACATGGTCTGTATCCCTCTGTATCACTGTCACTTGGACACGTGGTCTGTATCCCTCTGTATCACTGTCACTTGGACACGTGGTCTGTATCTCTCTGTATCACTGTCACTTGGACACGTGGTCTGTATCCCTCTGTATCACTGTCACTTGGACACGTGGTCTGTATCTCTCTGTATCACTGTCACTTGGACACATGGTCTGTATCCCCCTGTATCACTGTCACTTGGACACATGGTCTGTATCTCTCTGTATCAATGTCACTTGGACATGTGGTCTGTATCTCTCTGTATCACTGTCACTTGGACACGTGGTCTGTATCCCCCTGTATCACTGTCACTTGGACACATGGTCTGCATCCCTCTGTATCACTGTCACTTGGACACGTGGTCTGTATCTCTCTGTATCACTGTCACTTGGACACGTGGTCTGTATCCTCTGTATCACTGTCACTTGGACACGTGGTCTGTATCCCCCTGTATCACTGTCACTTGGACACATGGTCTGTATCTCTCTGTATCAATGTCACTTGGACATGTGGTCTGTATCTCTCTGTATCACTGTCACTTGGACACGTGGTCTGTATCCCCCTGTATCACTGTCACTTGGACACATGGTCTGCATCCCTCTGTATCACTGTCACTTGGACACGTGGTCTGTATCTCTCTGTGTCAGTGTCACTTGGACACGTGGTCTGTATTCCTCTGTATCACTTTCACTTGGACACATGGTCTGCATCACTCTGTATCACTGTCACTTGGACACGTGGTCTGTATCTCTCTGTATCACTGTCACTTGGACACGTGGTCTGCATCCCTCTGTATCACTGTCACTTTGGACACATGGTCTGTATCTCTCTGTATCACTGTCACTTGGACACGTGGTCTGCATCCCCCTGTATAACTGTCACTTGGACACGTCGTCTGTATCCCCCTGTATCACTGTCACTTGGACACATGGTCTGTATCTCTCTGTATCACTGTCACTTGGACACGTTGTCTGTATCCCTCTGTATCACTGTCACTTGGACACGTGGTCTGTACCCCCTGTTTCACTGTCACTATGACACGTCGTCTGTATCCCCCTGTATCACTGTCCCTTGGACACATGGTCTGTATCTCTCTGTATCACTGTCACTTGGACACGTGGTCTGCATCCCCCTGTATCACTGTCACTTGGACACATGGTCTGTATCTCTCTGTATCACTGGCACTTGGACACGTGGTCTGTATCTCTCTGTATCACTGTCACTTGGACACGTGGTCTGTATCTCTCTGTATCACTGTTACTTGGACATGTGGTCTGTATTCCTCTGTATCACTGTCACTTGGACACGTGGTCTGTATCTCTCTGTATCACTGTCACTTGGACACGTGGTCTGTATCTCTCTGTATCACTGTTACTTGGACATGTGGTCTGTATCCCTCTGTATCACTGTCACTTGGACACATGGTCTGTATCTCTCTTTATCACTGTTACTTGGACATGTGGTCTGTATTCCTCTGTATCACTGTCACTTGGACACGTGGTCTGTATCCCTTTGTATCACTGTCACTTGGACACGTGGTCTGTATCCCCCTGTATCACTGTCACTATGACACGTCGTCTGTATCACCCTGTATCACTGTCCCTTGGACACATGGTCTGTATCCCTCTGTATCACTGTCACTTTGACACTTGGACACGTGGTCTGTATCTCTCTGTATCACTGTCACTTGGACACGTGGTCTGCATCCCCCTGTATCACTGTCACTTGGACACATGGTCTGTATCCCTCTGTATCACTGTTACTTGGACATGTGGTCTATATTCCTCTGTATCACTGTCACTTGGACACGTGGTCTGCATCACTCTGTATCACTGTCACTTGGACACGTGGTCTGTATCTCTCTGTATCACTGTCACTTGGACACGTGGTCTGCATCCCTCTGTATCACTGTCACTTTGGACACATGGTCTGTATCTCTCTGTATCACTGTCACTTGGACACGTGGTCTGCATCCCCCTGTATAACTGTCACTTGGACACGTCGTCTGTATCCCCCTGTATCACTGTCACTTGGACACATGGTCTGTATCTCTCTGTATCACTGTCACTTGGACACGTGGTCTGTATCCCTCTGTATCACTGTCACTTGGACACGTGGTCTGTATCCCCCTGTTTCACTGTCACTATGACACGTCGTCTGTATCCCCCTGTATCACTGTCCCTTGGACACATGGTCTGTATCTCTCTGTATCACTGTCACTTGGACACGTGGTCTGCATCCCCCTGTATCACTGTCACTTGGAAACATGGTCTGTATCTCTCTGTATCACTGGCACTTGGACACGTGGTCTGTATCTCTCTGTATCACTGTCACTTGGACACGTGGTCTGTATCTCTCTGTATCACTGTTACTTGGACATGTGGTCTGTATTTCTCTGTATCACTGTCACTTGGACACGTGGTCTGTATCTCTCTGTATCACTGTCACTTGGACACGTGGTCTGTATCTCTCTGTATCACTGTTACTTGGACATGTGGTCTGTATCCCTCTGTATCACTGTCACTTGGACACATGGTCTGTATCTCTCTTTATCACTGTTACTTGGACATGTGGTCTGTATTCCTCTGTATCACTGTCACTTGGACACGTGGTCTGTATCCCTTTGTATCACTGTCACTTGGACACATGGTCTGTATCCCTCTGTATCACTGTCACTTGGACACGTGGTCTGTATCCCTCTGTATCACTGTCACTTGGACACGTAGTCTGTATCCCTCTGTATCACTGTCAATTGGACACGTGGTCTGTATCCCTCTGTATCACTGTCACTTGGACACGTGGTCTGTATCCCTCTGTATCACTGTCACTTGGACACGTGGTCTGTATCCCTTTTTATCACTGTCACTTGGACACGTGGTCTGTATCCCTCTGTATCACTGTCACTTGGACACGTGGTCTGTATCTCTCTGTATCACTGTCACTTGGACACGTGGTCTGCATCCCTCTGTATCACTGTCACTTTGGACACATGGTCTGTATCTCTCTGTATCACTGTCACTTGGACACGTGGTCTGCATCCCCCTGTATAACTGTCACTTGGACACGTCGTCTGTATCCCCCTGTATCACTGTCACTTGGACACATGGTGTAACGGAGCTGGGACACGCAGTCCAAAATCTCCGCTGGTATACGATAAAATACCCACGAGGGACTACAGTTTCACCATTCCCGACCTCCCATATTGGACGACACACAATTTGGGAGTCAAATGAATACTGACTGTAGCGGAACCCATCACTGTTTTACCCTGTTTTATGATTATTCTTGGTTAAAATATGATCCTACAATATGTATGCTGGTTGATGCTCTGCAGAATATTAGCCAGACTTTTGCAGACCTAGGCTAATAGATAATCCTATTACAGAGATTCAAGAGATAAGAAAGTTGTAAAGGATCCTTGCATTTTCCAAAGTGTTTTAATTCTCTGATAAGAACAAAGAGGTGTAATTGAATCAGTGTCTGATTGTATCAAAGTTGCCAGGGAGGTGTGACCCCCCTATTGTTCTCTTTGTGTGTATTGTGTGTAGCCAAATATGGGCATGTGTATTGCCTGTGGCCAAAGAGATGTATATCTAGTTCTGCAATAACAAAATAAAGTCAGTGTAGCGGAACCCATCACTGTTTTACCCTGTTTTATGATTATTCTTGGTTAAAATATGATCCTACAATATGTATGCTGGTTGATGCTCTGCAGAATATTAGCCAGACTTTTGCAGACCTAGGCTAATAGATAATCCTATTACAGAGATTCAAGAGATAAGAAAGTTGTAAAGGATCCTTGCATTTTCCAAAGTGTTTTAATTCTCTGATAAGAACAAAGAGGTGTAATTGAATCAGTGTCTGATTGTATCAAAGTTGCCAGGGAGGTGTGACCCCCCTATTGTTCCCTATATGTGTATTGTGTGGGGGATATGTGCAATGTCTGTGTGTTATGTGTAAAAACATACTTTTACTAACTTTCTCTCTGTATCACTGTCACTTGGACACGTGGTCTGCATCCCCCTGTATCACTGTCACTTGGACACATGGTCTGTATTCCTCTGTATCACTGTCACTTGGACACATGGTCTGTATCTCTCTGTATCACTGGCACTTGGACATGTGGTCTGTATCTCTCTGTATCACTGTCACTTGGACACGTGGTCTGTATCTCTCTGTATCACTGTTACTTGGACATGTGGTCTGTATTCCTCTGTATCACTGTCACTTGGACACGTGGTCTGTATCTCTCTGTATCACTGTTACTTGGACATGTGGTCTGTATCCCTCTGTATCACTGTCACTTGGACACATGGTCTGTATCTCTCTGTATCACTGTTACTTGGACATGTGGTCTGTATCCCTTTGTATCACTTTCACTTGGACACATGGTCTGTATCCCTCTGTATCACTGTCACTTGGACACGTGGTCTGTATCCCTTTGTATCACTTTCACTTGGACACATGGTCTGTATTCCTCTGTATCACTGTCACTTGGACACGTGGTCTGTATCCCTTTGTATCACTTTCACTTGGACACATGGTCTGTATCCCTCTGTATCACTGTCACTTGGACACGTGGTCTGTATCCCTCTGTATCACTGTCACTTGGACACGTAGTCTGTATCCCTCTGTATCACTGTCACTTGGACATGTGGTCTGTATCCCTCTGTATCACTGTCACTTGGACACGTGGTCTGTATCCCTCTGTATCACTGTCACTTGGACAAATGGTCTGTATCCCTCTGTATCACTGTCACTTGGACACGTGGTCTGTATTCCTCTGTATCACTGTCACTTGGACACATGGTCTGTATCCCTCTGTATCACTGTCCCTTGGACACATGGTCTGTATCCCTTTGTATCACTGTCACTTGGACACTTCGTCTGTATCCCCCTGTATCACTGTCACTTGGACACGTGGTCTGTATCCCTCTGTATCACTGTCACTTGGACACGTGGTCTGTATCTCTCTGTATCACTGTCACTTGGACATGTGGTCTGTATCCCTCTGTATCATTGTCACTTGGACATGTGGTCTGTATCCCTCTGTATCACTGTCACTTGGACACGTGGTCTGTATCCCCCTGTATCACTGTCTCTTGGACACGTGGTCTGTATCTCTCTGTATCACTGTCACTTGGACACGTGGTCTGTATCCCTCTGTATCACTGTCACTTGGACACGTGGTCTGTATCTCTCTGTATCACTGTCACTTGGACACGTGGTCTGTATCCCCCTGTATCGCTGTCACTTGGACACATGGTCTGTATCTCTCTGTATCACTGTCACTTGGACATGTGGTCTGTATCCCTCTGTATCACTGTCACTTGTACACGTGGTCTGTATCCCTCTGTATCACTGTCACTTGGACACGTGGTCTGTATCCCTCTGTATCACTGTCACTTGGACACATGGTCTGTATCCCTCTGTATCACTGTTACTTGGACATGTGGTCTATATTCCTCTGTATCACTGTCACTTGGACACGTGGTCTGTATCCCTTTGTATCACTGTCACTTGGACACATGGTCTATATCCCTCTGTATCACTGTCACTTGGACACGTGGTCTGTATCCCTCTGTATCACTGTCACTTGGACACGTGGTCTGTATCTCTCTGTATCACTGTCACTTGGACACGTGGTCTGTATCCCTCTGTATCACTGTCACTTGGACACGTGGTCTGTATCTCTCTGTATCACTGTCACTTGGACACGTGGTCTGTATCCCCCTGTATCACTGTCACTTGGACACATGGTCTGTATCTCTCTGTATCAATGTCACTTGGACATGTGGTCTGTATCTCTCTGTATCACTGTCACTTGGACACGTGGTCTGTATCCCCCTGTATCACTGTCACTTGGACACATGGTCTGCATCCCTCTGTATCACTGTCATTTGGACACGTGGTCTGTATCTCTCTGTATCACTGTCACTTGGACACGTGGTCTGTATCCCTCTTTATCACTGTCACTTGGACACGTGGTCTGTATCCCCATGTATCACTGTCACTTGGACACATGGTCTGCATCCCTCTGTATCACTGTCACTTGGACACGTGGTCTGTATCTCTCTGTGTCAGTGTCACTTGGACACGTGGTCTGTATTCCTCTGTATCACTGTCACTTGGACACATGGTCTGCATCACTCTGTATCACTGTCACTTGGACACGTGGTCTGTATCTCTCTGTATCACTGTCACTTGGACACGTGGTCTGCATCCCTCTGTATCACTGTCACTTTGGACACATGGTCTGTATCTCTCTGTATCACTGTCACTTGGACACGTGGTCTGCATCCCCCTGTATAACTGTCACTTGGACACGTGGTCTGTATCTCTCTGTATCACTGTCACTTGGACACGTGGTCTGTATCTCTCTGTATCACTGTCACTTGGACACGTGGTCTGTATCCCTCTGTATCACTGTCACTTGGACACGTGGTCTGTATCTCTCTGTATCACTGTCACTTGGACACGTGGTCTGTATCCCCCTGTATCACTGTCACTTGGACACATGGTCTGTATCTCTCTGTATCAATGTCACTTGGACATGTGGTCTGTATCTCTCTGTATCACTGTCACTTGGACACGTGGTCTGTATCCCCCTGTATCACTGTCACTTGGACACATGGTCTGCATCCCTCTGTATCACTGTCATTTGGACACGTGGTCTGTATCTCTCTGTATCACTGTCACTTGGACACGTGGTCTGTATCCCTCTTTATCACTGTCACTTGGACACGTGGTCTGTATCCCCATGTATCACTGTCACTTGGACACATGGTCTGCATCCCTCTGTATCACTGTCACTTGGACACGTGGTCTGTATCTCTCTGTGTCAGTGTCACTTGGACACGTGGTCTGTATTCCTCTGTATCACTGTCACTTGGACACATGGTCTGCATCACTCTGTATCACTGTCACTTGGACACGTGGTCTGTATCTCTCTGTATCACTGTCACTTGGACACGTGGTCTGCATCCCTCTGTATCACTGTCACTTTGGACACATGGTCTGTATCTCTCTGTATCACTGTCACTTGGACACGTGGTCTGCATCCCCCTGTATAACTGTCACTTGGACACGTCGTCTGTATCCCCCTGTATCACTGTCACTTGGACACATGGTCTGTATCTCTCTGTATCACTGTCACTTGGACACGTGGTCTGCATCCCCCTGTATCACTGTCACTTGGACACATGGTCTGTATTCCTCTGTATCACTGTCACTTGGACACATGGTCTGTATCTCTCTGTATCACTGGCACTTGGACATGTGGTCTGTATCTCTCTGTATCACTGTCACTTGGACACGTGGTCTGTATCTCTCTGTATCACTGTTACTTGGACATGTGGTCTGTATTCCTCTGTATCACTGTCACTTGGACACGTGGTCTGTATCTCTCTGTATCACTGTTACTTGGACATGTGGTCTGTATCCCTCTGTATCACTGTCACTTGGACACATGGTCTGTATCTCTCTGTATCACTGTTACTTGGACATGTGGTCTGTATCCCTTTGTATCACTTTCACTTGGACACATGGTCTGTATCCCTCTGTATCACTGTCACTTGGACACGTGGTCTGTATCCCTTTGTATCACTTTCACTTGGACACATGGTCTGTATTCCTCTGTATCACTGTCACTTGGACACGTGGTCTGTATCCCTTTGTATCACTTTCACTTGGACACATGGTCTGTATCCCTCTGTATCACTGTCACTTGGACACGTGGTCTGTATCCCTCTGTATCACTGTCACTTGGACACGTAGTCTGTATCCCTCTGTATCACTGTCACTTGGACATGTGGTCTGTATCCCTTTGTATCACTTTCACTTGGACACATGGTCTGTATTCCTCTGTATCACTGTCACTTGGACACGTGGTCTGTATCCCTCTGTATCACTGTCACTTGGACACGTAGTCTGTATCCCTCTGTATCACTGTCACTTGGACATGTGGTCTGTATCCCTCTGTATCACTGTCACTTGGACATGTGGTCTGTATCCCTCTGTATCACTGTCACTTGGACACGTGGTCTGCATCCCCCTGTATCACTGTCACTTGGACACATGGTCTGTATTCCTCTGTATCACTGTCACTTGGACACATGGTCTGTATCTCTCTGTATCACTGGCACTTGGACATGTGGTCTGTATCTCTCTGTATCACTGTCACTTGGACACGTGGTCTGTATCTCTCTGTATCACTGTTACTTGGACATGTGGTCTGTATTCCTCTGTATCACTGTCACTTGGACACGTGGTCTGTATCTCTCTGTATCACTGTTACTTGGACATGTGGTCTGTATCCCTCTGTATCACTGTCACTTGGACACATGGTCTGTATCTCTCTGTATCACTGTTACTTGGACATGTGGTCTGTATCCCTTTGTATCACTTTCACTTGGACACATGGTCTGTATCCCTCTGTATCACTGTCACTTGGACACGTGGTCTGTATCCCTTTGTATCACTTTCACTTGGACACATGGTCTGTATTCCTCTGTATCACTGTCACTTGGACACGTGGTCTGTATCCCTTTGTATCACTTTCACTTGGACACATGGTCTGTATCCCTCTGTATCACTGTCACTTGGACACGTGGTCTGTATCCCTCTGTATCACTGTCACTTGGACACGTAGTCTGTATCCCTCTGTATCACTGTCACTTGGACATGTGGTCTGTATCCCTCTGTATCACTGTCACTTGGACACGTGGTCTGTATCCCTCTGTATCACTGTCACTTGGACAAATGGTCTGTATCCCTCTGTATCACTGTCACTTGGACACGTGGTCTGTATTCCTCTGTATCACTGTCACTTGGACACATGGTCTGTATCCCTTTGTATCACTGTCACTTAGACACTTCGTCTGTATCCCCCTGTATCACTGTCACTTGGACACGTGGTCTGTATCCCTCTGTATCACTGTCACTTGGACACGTGGTCTGTATCTCTCTGTATCACTGTCACTTGGACATGTGGTCTGTATCCCTCTGTATCATTGTCACTTGGACATGTGGTCTGTATCCCTCTGTATCACTGTCACTTGGACACGTGGTCTGTATCCCCCTGTATCACTGTCTCTTGGACACGTGGTCTGTATCTCTCTGTATCACTGTCACTTGGACACGTGGTCTGTATCCCTCTGTATCACTGTCACTTGGACACGTGGTCTGTATCTCTCTGTATCACTGTCACTTGGACACGTGGTCTGTATCCCCCTGTATCGCTGTCACTTGGACACATGGTCTGTATCTCTCTGTATCACTGTCACTTGGACATGTGGTCTGTATCCCTCTGTATCACTGTCACTTGTACACGTGGTCTGTATCCCTCTGTATCACTGTCACTTGGACACGTGGTCTGTATCCCTCTGTATCACTGTGACTTGGACACATGGTCTGTATCCCCCTGTATCACTGTCACTTGGACACATGGTCTGTATCTCTCTGTATCACTTTCACTTGGACACGTGGTCTGCATCCCCCTGTATAACTGTCACTTGGACACGTCGTCTGTATCCCCCTGTATCACTGTCACTTGGAAACATGGTCTGTATCTCTCTGCATCACTGTCACTTGGACACGTGGTCTGTATCCCCCTGTATCACTGTCACTATGACACGTCGTCTGTATCCCCCTGTATCACTGTCCCTTGGACACATGGTCTGTATCCCTCTGTATCACTGTCACTTTGACACTTGGACACGTGGTCTGTATCTCTCTGTATCACTGTCACTTGGACACGTGGTCTGCATCCCCCTGTATCACTGTCACTTGGACACATGGTCTGTATCCCTCTGTATCACTGTTACTTGGACATGTGGTCTATATTCCTCTGTATCACTGTCACTTGGACACGTGGTCTGTATCCCTTTGTATCACTGTCACTTGGACACATGGTCTGTATCCCTCTGTATCACTGTCACTTGGACACGTGGTCTGTATCTCTCTGTATCACTGTCACTTGGACACGTGGTCTGTATCCCTCTGTATCACTGTCACTTGGACACGTGGTCTGTATCTCTCTGTATCACTGTCACTTGGACACGTGGTCTGTATCCCCCTGTATCACTGTCACTTGGACACATGGTCTGTATCTCTCTGTATCAATGTCACTTGGACATGTGGTCTGTATCTCTCTGTATCACTGTAACTTGGACACGTGGTCTGTATCCCCCTGTATCACTGTCACTTGGACACATGGTCTGCATCCCTCTGTATCACTGTCATTTGGACACGTGGTCTGTATCTCTCTGTATCACTGTCACTTGGACACGTGGTCTGTATCCCTCTGTATCACTGTCACTTGGACACGTGGTCTGTATCCCCCTGTATCACTGTCACTTGGACACATGGTCTGTATCTCTCTGTATCAATGTCACTTGGACATGTGGTCTGTATCTCTCTGTATCACTGTCACTTGGACACGTGGTCTGTATCCCCATGTATCACTGTCACTTGGACACATGGTCTGCATCCCTCTGTATCACTGTCACTTGGACACGTGGTCTGTATCTCTCTGTGTCAGTGTCACTTGGACACGTGGTCTGTATTCCTCTGTATCACTGTCACTTGGACACATGGTCTGCATCACTCTGTATCACTGTCACTTGGACACGTGGTCTGCATCCCTCTGTATCACTGTCACTTTGGACACATGGTGTAACGGAGCTGAAACACGCAGTCCAAAATCTCCGCTGGTATACGATAAAATACCCACGAGGCACTACAGTTTCACCATCCCCGACCTCCCATATTGGACGACACACAATTTGGGAGTCAAATGAATACTGACTTTATTTTGTTATTGCAGAAATATTTATACCCATCTCTTCCCACAGGCAATACACATGCTGCACAATACACATAAAGAGAACAATAGGGGGGTCACACCTCCCTGGCAACTTTGATACAATCAGACACTGATTCAATTACACCTCTTTGTTCTTATCAGAGAATTAAAACACTTTGGAAAATGCAAAGATCCTTTACAACTTTCTTATCTCTTGAATCTCTGTAATAGGATTATCTATTAGCCTAGGTCTGCAAAAGTCTGGCTAATATTCTGCAGAGCATCAACCAGCATACATATTGTAGGATCATATTTTAACCAAGAATAATCATAAAACAGGGTAAAACAGTGATGGGTTCCGCTACACACCTCCCCCGTGACCATAAGCCGGCATACACGGTCTGATCCCAACGGATCGGCCTGGGGATGTCCGGACAAAAGTATTTGTTGGTCAATTCTCTAGTTTGACAACCCATCAGCATTACTGCAATTCACATTTCCCATATCCCCAGATAGCTGGGATCTGCGCGCACAAAACCACCGAATAGCGCTCAGATCCTCTTCACACAGTTCAATTGCCATGTAGCTAAAGTCTTTCCCATAGTCTTTCATTATATGAATGGGCTCCATGGCACAGTTATCTGGGGTATCATGGTTCACACAGGGCAAGTACAGAATGCCCCCCCTGTATGTAAAGGGCCAGAATGAGTGACTTACACTCTGGTATGGCCGAACACTGGTAACAAAGGGCAATATGTACCAGGGCCATAGTCGCAGGGCAGGAGGCTGGCAAACAGTCCTCTCCAAGCCAAGGTGGCGAAGGGCACTTCGTCACACATCTCTCCTTTGGGGGGAAGTCTAACCAGGCACCTGGATATTTTGCTGTGGTGAGGGGGCAACACGCTGAGGGGACTTGAGGGGCAGAGGCCAGCGGCACTCTGCCCTGATGCCAGCTCTTCTGCTGGTATAACCTGCAGGACCTCCTGCTCTGTACAAGGGACAAAGGGAGGGCAGAGGCCGACTGCACTCTGCCCCGCTGTCAGCTCTTCTGCTGGGGTACTTGGGACATATTCCGGCTCAGTAGCCAGGGAAACGTGGGGGTCAGTGGGGGTTAACATTTCCTCTGTTAACCCTGGGGCCACATTAGAAGTTAGCTGGGGAGGGGAATTTGTACTTACCCCCTCCTCCGGTTGTCCCAGTGACGGTAGTTGGGGATCTGGACAAGCTGTGGGCGCAGAGACCACGGTCCCATCTGCGCCGTCTGGGAGATTGGTGTCTCCCCTGGTTTGTGTAAACTGTCGCTGGGGGGGAAGGACGACACCTTCTGCCCCCTGTGTTTCACACTGCCGCTGGGGGGGAAGGACGACACCTTTGGCCCCCTGGGGTACCCACTGCCGCTGTGGAGGAAGGTCGACACCTTCTGCCCCCTGGGGTTCACACTGCCGCTGGGGATGAAGGACGACACCTTCTGCCCCCTGGGGTTCACACTGCCGCTGAGGGGGAAGGACGACACCTTCTGCCCCCTGGGGTTCACACTGCCGCTGGGGAGGAAGGACGGCCCCTTCTGCTCCCTGGGGTACACACTGCCGCTTGGGGGGAAGGATGACACCTTCGGCCCCCTGGGGTACACACTGCCGCTGGGGGGGAAGGACGACACCTTCGGCCCCCTGGGGTACACACTGCTGCTGGGGAGGAAGGACGACACCTTCAGCTCCCTGGGGTACACACTGCTGCTGGGAGAAACAAAAGCGGAGGTCAGCTCCCCCAAGTCGTTACCCAGGATGACATCAGCTGGTAAGTCCTGCATGAGGCCCACTTCCACATTCCCCGACCCCGCTCCCCAATCCAAATGTACTTTAGCAGTGGGAATTTTGTAAATCGCCCCCCCTGCCACCCGGACTGCCACATATTCTCCAGTGAGCTGGTGCTTGGGGACTAGGTGATTGCGAACCAGGGTTATGGTGGCCCCAGAATCGCGCAGACCCTGAAGGCGTTTTCCCTCTACGTGTACCCCTTGGCGGTGTCCCTGTCGGTTGTCTGGAGCTGCTTGTACTGGGTTAACCTCGTGGAGGGTGCCCAAAGATTCTTCATTAGACTGGGTCCCGAAGAAAGGTTGTCGAGGCTCACTCTGGTAGCAGTGTACTGCTGCCCGGTTTGCAGGGAAATTGGTTGGAGTATTCCACGTGGAGCGGTTTCTGTTTCTGGGACAGTCTCTTTGCATGTGGCCCTGCTGGTTACACGTGTGGCACCTGATGAAAGATCGGGCATTGTTGTACCGTGGAGGGGTTTGGTAGTTCCCACCACCCGGACGCAGTGCTGGGGTGGGGTTAATGGTGGGCGGTCGGTTAGCAGCTCCCAAGATGGACCGTGCCTGTGCCTGCTGTGCCCTCCTGGCATCTTGGTACTCATCTGCCCACCTGGCCGCTTCAGTTAAGATGCGCGGTTTCCGATCTCTCAGCCAGTTTTGTAAATCCGGGGTTAACCCCTGGAAGAATTGCTCCAGTAGCAGTAATTGTAGCATGTCCTCCACTGTGGTTGCTTGTGCGGCTTGTACCCAACCTTTGCCCGCCCTAGTTAAGCGGTGCGCCCACTCCATGTGAGTATCTTTCTCTGTCTTTCGGCTTTCTCGGAACCGCTGCCGGTATGCCTCCGGGGTAATTGCGTACCTGTCCAGGATCGCCTGCTTTACTTTCTGGTAGTCTCTGCTATCCTCGTCTGGCATGGTGCGGTAGGCTTCTGCTGCCCGGCCCGCTAGCTTACTCACCAACAGGGTTACCTGGTCGGCGGCGTTGATCTCATGTAATTGGCATAATCTCTCAAAGTCATGCAAGTAGCCATCAATGTCTTCGGTCTCCACATAGTTTTTAAAAGCATGGTACAGGAGTTTAGGCTTCCCCGGTACTATGTGTGGTGTGATTAGGGACCCCTCTCTGGACCTCCAGTCTGCCCGCTGCTTTCCCATTATGTATTCGTGGACATCGGACATAATCCTTTCCAAGGTTTCTGTGGGAGGCGTACCTGGGAAATGGGCCAGTCTGCATTGGAGTTCTCTTCCAAACTCATTCTGTGTGCTGTCCGTAAGAGGTGCTGCAGCAGCTGCCCGGTCTCCCTCCATGAGTTCAACAATAAGGGTAGCTTTGGTTTTATTGCTGGCAATAATTCCCCTTGCTTCCAATAGCTCTTTTAGCGTGGCCCGTTTCAACATTCGGGTCTATTCACATACCCTTTCCTTTCGGTTCCATACGAAATAGCAAATTTCCCAAATGGCTGTAACTGCCGAACAACGGTCTGCTGTGAGGTTTGAATCCCGTCGCTGCCACCAAATGTAACGGAGCTGAAACACGCAGTCCAAAATCTCCGCTGGTATACGATAAAATACCCACGAGGCACTACAGTTTCACCATCCCCGACCTCCCATATTGGACGACACACAATTTGGGAGTCAAATGAATACTGACTTTATTTTGTTATTGCAGAAATATTTATACCCATCTCTTCCCACAGGCAATACACATGCTGCACAATACACATAAAGAGAACAATAGGGGGGTCACACCTCCCTGGCAACTTTGATACAATCAGACACTGATTCAATTACACCTCTTTGTTCTTATCAGAGAATTAAAACACTTTGGAAAATGCAAAGATCCTTTACAACTTTCTTATCTCTTGAATCTCTGTAATAGGATTATCTATTAGCCTAGGTCTGCAAAAGTCTGGCTAATATTCTGCAGAGCATCAACCAGCATACATATTGTAGGATCATATTTTAACCAAGAATAATCATAAAACAGGGTAAAACAGTGATGGGTTCCGCTACACATGGTCTGTATCTCTCTGTATCACTGTCACTTGGACACGTGGTCTGCATCCCCCTGTATAACTGTCACTTGGACACGTCGTCTGTATCCCCCTGTATCACTGTCACTTGGACACATGGTCTGTATCTCTCTGTATCACTGTCACTTGGACACGTGGTCTGCATCCCCCTGTATCACTGTCACTTGGACACATGGTCTGTATTCCTCTGTATCACTGTCACTTGGACACATGGTCTGTATCTCTCTGTATCACTGGGACTTGGACATGTGGTCTGTATCTCTCTGTATCACTGTCACTTGGACACGTGGTCTGTATCTCTCTGTATCACTGTTACTTGGACATGTGGTCTGTATTCCTCTGTATCACTGTCACTTGGACACGTGGTCTGTATCTCTCTGTATCACTGTTACTTGGACATGTGGTCTGTATCCCTCTGTATCACTGTCACTTGGACACATGGTCTGTATCTCTCTGTATCACTGGTACTTGGACATGTGGTCTGTATCCCTTTGTATCACTTTCACTTGGACACATGGTCTGTATCCCTCTGTATCACTGTCACTTGGACACGTGGTCTGTATCCCTTTGTATCACTTTCACTTGGACACATGGTCTGTATTCCTCTGTATCACTGTCACTTGGACATGTGGTCTGTATCCCTCTGTATCACTGTCACTTGGACACGTGGTCTGTATCCCTTTGTATCACTGTAACTTGGACACATGGTCTGTATCCCCCTGTATCACTGTCACTTGGACACATGGTCTGTATCCCTCTGTATCACTGTCACTTGGACACGTGGTCTGTATCCCTTTGTATCACTTTCACTTGGACACATGGTCTGTATCCCTCTGTATCACTGTCACTTGGACACGTGGTCTGTATCCCTCTGTATCACTGTCACTTGGACACGTAGTCTGTATCCCTCTGTATCACTGTCAATTGGACACGTGGTCTGTATCCCTCTGTATCACTGTCACTTGGACACGTGGTCTGTATCCATCTGTATCACTGTTACTTGGACATGTGATCTGTATCTCTCTGTATCACTGTCACTTGGACATGTGTTCTGTATCTCTCTGTATCACTGTCACTTGGACACATGGTCTGTATCCCTTTGTATCACTGTCACTTGGACACGTGGTCTGTATCCCTCTGTATCACTGTCACTTGGACATGTGGTCTGTATTCCTCTGTATCACTGTCACTTGGACACATGGTCTGTATCCCTCTGTATCACTGTCACTTGGACACGTAGTCTGTATCCCTCTGTATCACTGTCACTTGGACACGTGGTCTGTATCCCTCTGTATCACTGTCACTTGGACACGTGGTCTGTATCCATCTGTATCACTGTTACTTGGACATGTGATCTGTATCTCTCTGTATCACTGTCACTTGGACATGTGTTCTGTATCTCTCTGTATCACTGTCACTTGGACACATGGTCTGTATCCCTTTGTATCACTGTCACTTGGACACGTGGTCTGTATCCCTCTGTATCACTGTCACTTGGACACGTGGTCTGTATCTCTCTGTATCACTGTCACTTGGACATGAGGTCTGTATTCCTCTGTATCACTGACACTTGGACACGTGGTCTGTATCCATCTGTATCACTGTTACTTGGACATGTGATCTGTATCTCTCTGTATCACTGTCACTTGGACACGTGGTCTGTATCCCTCTGTATCACTGTCACTTGGACACGTGGTCTGTATCTCTCTGTATCACTGTCACTTGGACACGTGGTCTGTATCCCTCTGTATCACTGTCACTTGGACACGAGGTCTTCATCTCTCTGTATTACTGTCACTTGGACACATGGTCTGTATCTCTCTGTATCACTGTCACTTGGACACGTGGTCTGTATCTCTCTGTATCACTGTCACTTGGACATGTGATCTGTATTCCTCTGTATCACTGTCACTTGGACACATGGTCTGTATCCCTCTGTATCACTGTCACTTGGACACGTGGTCTGCATCTCTCTGTATTACTGTCACTTGGACACATGGTCTGTATCCCTCTGTATCACTGTCACTTGGACACGTGGTCTGTATCCATCTGTATCACTGTCACTTGGACACGTGGTCTGTATCCCTCTGTATTACTGTCACTTGGACACTTGGTCTGTATCTCTCTGTATCACTGTAACTTGGACACGTGGTCTGCATCCCCCTGTATCACTGTCACTTGGACATGTGATCTTTATTCCTCTGTATCACTGTCACTTGGACACGTGGTCTGTATCCCTCTGTATCACTGTCACTTGGACACGTGGTCTGTATTCCTCTGTATCACTGTCCCTTGGACACGTGGTCTGTATCTCTCTGTATCACTGTAACTTGGACACGTGGTCTGCATCCCCCTGTATCACTGTCACTTGGACATGTGATCTTTATTCCTCTGTATCACTGTCACTTGGACACGTGGTCTGTATCCCTCTGTATCACTGTCACTTGGACACGTGGTCTGTATTCCTCTGTATCACTGTCCCTTGGACACGTGGTCTGTATCTCTCTGTATCACTGTCACTTGGACACATGGTCTGTATCCCCCTGTATCACTGTCACTTGGACATGTGGTCTGTATCCCCCTGTATCACTGTCACTTGGACACGTGGTCTGTATCCCCCTGTATCACTGTCACTTGGACATGTGGTCTGTATCCCCCTGTATCACTGTCACTTGGACACGTGGTCTGTATCCCTCTGTATCACTGTCACTTGGACACGTGGTCTGTATCCCTCTGTATCACTGTCACTTGGACACGTGATCTGTATCCCTCTGTATCACTGTCACTTGGACACGTGGTCTGTATCCCTCTGTATCACTGTCACTTGGACACGTGGTCTGTATCTCTCTGTATCACTGGCACTTGGACATGTGGTCTGTATCTCTCTGTATCACTGTCACTTGGACACGTGGTCTGTATTCCTCTGTATCACTGTTACTTGGACACGTGGTCTGTTTCTCTCTGTATCACTGTCACTTGGACACGTGGTCTGTATCTCTCTGTTTCACTGTCACTTGGACACGTGGTCTTTATCCCTCTGTATCACTGACACTTGGACACGTGGTCTGTATCCCTCTGTATCATTGTCACTTGGACATGTGGTCTGTATCCCTCTGTATCACTGTCACTTGGACTCATGGTCTGCATCTCTCTGTATCACTGTCACTTGGACACATGGTCTCTATCTCTCTGTATTACTGTCACTTGGACACATGGTCTGTATCTCTCTGTATTACTGTCACTTGGACACATGGTCTGTATCCCTCTGTATCACTGTCACTTGGACACATGGTCTGTATCCCCCTGTATCACTGTCACTTGGACACATGGTCTGTATCCCTCTGTATCACTGTCACTTGGACACATGGTCTGTATTCCTCTGTATCACTGTCACTTGGACACATGGTCTGTATCTCTCTGTATCACTGTCACTTGGACACGTGGTCTGTATTCCTCTGTATCACTGTCACTTGGACACGTGGTCTGTATCTCTCTGTATCACTGTCACTTGGACACGTGGTCTGTATTCCTCTGTATCACTGTCACTTGGACACGTGGTCTGTATCTCTCTGTATCACTGTCACTTGGACACGTGGTCTATATCTCTCTGTATCACTGTCACTTGGACACGTGGTCTGTATCTCTCTGTATCACTGTCACTTGGACACGTGGTCTGTATCTCTCTGTATCACTGTCACTTGGACACGTGATCTGTATTCCTCTGTATCACTGTCACTTGGACACGTGGTCTGTATCCCTCTGTATCACTGTCACTTGGACACGTGGTCTGTATCCCTCTGTATCACTGTCACTTGGACACGTGGTCTGTATCCCCCTGTATCACTGTCACTTGGACATGTGATCTTTATTCCTCTGTATCACTGTCACTTGGACACGTGGTATGTATCCCGCTGTATGACTGTCACTTGGACACATGGTATGTATCCCGCTGTATCACTGTCACTTGGACACGTGGTCTGTATCTCTCTGTATCACTGTCACTTGGACACGTGGTCTGCATCCCTCTGTATCAATGTCACTTGGACACATGGTCTGTATCCCTCTGTATCACTGTCACTTGGACAAGTGGTCTGTATTCCTCTGTATCACTGTCACTTGGACACGTGGTCTGTTTCTCTCTGTATCACTGTCACTTGGACACGTGGTCTGTATCTCTCTGTATCACTGTCACTTGGACACGTGGTCTGCATCCCTCTGTATCAATGTCACTTGGACACATGGTCTGTATCCCTCTGTATCACTGTCACTTGGACACGTGGTCTGTATCCCTCTGTATGACTGTCACTTGGACACATGGTCTGTATCCCTCTGTATCACTGTCACTTGGACACGTGGTCTGTATCCCTCTGTATCACTGTCACTTGGACAAGTGGTCTGTATTCCTCTGTATCACTGTCACTTGGACACGTGGTCTGTTTCTCTCTGTATCACTGTCACTTGGACACGTGGTCTGTATCCCCCTGTATCATTGTCACTTGGACACGTGGTCTGTATCTCTCTGTATCACTGTCACTTGGACACGTGGTCTGTATCCCCCTGTATCACTGTCACTTGGACATGTGATCTTTATTCCTCTGTATCACTGTCACTTGGACACGTGGTCTGTATCCCTCTGTATCACTGTCACTTGGACACGTGGTCTGTATTCCTCGGTATCACTGTCACTTGGACACGTGGTCTGTATCTCTTTGTATCACTGTCACTTGGACACGTGGTTTGTATCCCCCTGTATCACTGTCACTTGGACACGTGGTGTGTATCTCTCTGTGTCAGTGTCACTTGGACACGTGGTCTGTATCCCTCTGTATCACTGTCACTTGGACACATGGTCTGTATCCCCCTGTATCACTGTCACTTGGACACATGGTCTGTATCCCTCTGTATCACTGTCACTTGGACACGTGGTCTGTATCTCTTTGTATCACTGTCACTTGGACACGTGGTCTGTATCCCCCTGTATAACTGTCACTTGGACACGTGTTGTGTATCTCTCTGTGTCAGTGTTACTTGGACACGTGGTCTGTATCCCTCTGTATCACTGTCACTTGGACACGTGGTCTGTATCCCTCTGTATCACTGTCCCTTGGACACGTGGTCTGTATCCCTCTGTATCACTGTCACTTGGACACGTGGTCTGTATCCCTCGGTATCACTGTCACTTGGACACATGGTCTGTATCTCTCTGTATCACTGTCACTTGGACATGTGGTCTGTATCCCTCTTTATCACTGTCACTTGGACATGTTGTTTGTATTCCTCTTTATCACTTTCACTTGGACACATGGTCTGTATCCCTCTGTATCACTGTCACATGGACACGTGGTCTGTATCCCTCTGTATCACTGTCACATGGACATGTGGTCTGTATCCCCCTGTATCACTGTCACTTGGACACGTGGTCTGTATCCCTCTGTATCACTGTCACATGGACATGTGGTCTGTATCCCTCTGTATCACTGTCACATGGACATGTGGTCTGTATCCCTCTGTATCACTGTCACTTGGACACGTGGTCTGTATCCCTCTGTATCACTGTCACTTGGACACGTGGTCTGTATCCCTCTGTATCACTGTCACTTGGACACGTGGTCTGTATCCATCTGTATCACTGTTACTTGGACATGTGATCTGTATCTCTCTGTATCACTGTCACTTGGACATGTGGTCTGTATCCCTCTGTATCACTGTCACTTGGACATGTGGTCTGTATCTCTCTGTATCACTGTCACTTGGACACATGGTTTGTATCCCCCTGTATTACTGTCACTTGGACACGTAGTCTGTATCCCCCTGTATCACTGTCACTTGGACACGTGGTCTGTATCTCTCTGTATCACTGTCACTTGGACACATGGTCTGTATCCCCCTGTATTACTGTCACTTGGACACATGGTCTGCATCTCTCTGTATCACTGTCACTTGGACATGTGGTCTGTATCTCTCTGTATCACTGTCACTTGGACACGTGGTCTGTATCCCTCTGTATCACTGTCACTTGGACACATGGTCTGTATCCCTCTGTATCACTGTCACTTGGACACATGGTCTGTATCTCTCTGTATCACTGTCACTTGGACACGTGGTCTGTATCCCTTTGTATCACTGTCACTTGGACACGTGGTCTGTATCCCTCTGTATCACTGTCACTTGGACACGTGGTCTGTATCTCTCTGTATCACTGTCACTTGGACACGTTGTCTGTATCCCCCTGTATCACTGTCACTTGGACACGTCGTCTGTATCCCTTTGTATCACTGTCACTTGGACACGTCGTCTGTATCCCTCTGTATCACTGTCACTTGGACACGTGGTCTGTATCCCTTTGTATCACTGTCACTTGGACACGTGGTCTGTATCCCTCTGTATCACTGTCACTTGGACACGTCGTCTGTATTCCTCTGTATCACTGTCACTTGGACACGTGGTCTGTATCCCTCTGTATCACTGTCACTTGGACACATGGTCTGTATCCCTCTGTATCACTGTCACTTGGACACATGGTCTGTATCCCTTTGTATCACTGTCACTTGGACACGTGGTCTGTATCCCTCTGTATCACTGTCACTTGGACACGTGGTCTGTATCTCTCTGTATCACTGTCACTTGGACACGTGGTCTGTATTCCTCTGTATCACTGTCACTTGGACACGTGGTCTGTATCTCTCTGTATCACTGTCACTTGGACACGTGGTCTTTATCCCTCTGTATCACTGTCACTTGGACACGTGGTCTTTATCCCTCTGAACGGTGACAGACCCTCAGCGCACATCACACGTACAATATACAGTAACACACAGGACACAACCAGATTCTTTTCTCATGGACTGTTTATTGCCAGTAGTTTGGGAATCAGCCACGGCCGGTCTGATGACGCACAGGCCTCGAGGGTCATACATAGGACACGTACTGAAGACTGGATATGTCACCACATATGTCCCATGGGAGGTTCTTCAGCACTTCACCCTTTAGTATACCAGGCCTTGCCTTTAGAGCATCACTGTGGTCATTTTTCTACATGGCAATAAAAATAACTAAACTTGATAAAATGTTTTTAGAAAGTAAAAATAAAATAAACATTTAGAATTTTCACTTTTACATTCAATTATTATTTACTGCACTCGGGAGGAAAGCTACGGCAAGTCTGGATAAGCTATTAAAAAGTAAAGAAGACTCGTCATGTGAGAGGACAGGATACCCTGTTGAAGATGATGCTCTGAATGATTGAAGGCCTACAGAGAGGGGATGACAGAGGCGGAGATGGATAGATGAGGCCATTGAAGCATTGAACATGAGCTAGATGGATCTCAGAGGAGCAGTGGCTAAGAGATGTGCCTGGCGTGCTGAGGGTCCATAGGGTCAAGGAGATTGGGACACGACTGAAGCACTAAACAACAACAATTCTGTACTGCAAACTTCCATTTTCTTTACTGGTCTACTTCTTACAACTTTGTTACAACAGAGTGTGTCCTTGTCAATGAATGAGCTTTGCATTAGTCCTAATGAATACACTGGCAGTCATTGATGCCACATTCCCATTGTGCAAGTAGAAGCTTTTAAAGCCTCCTCCCACTTCAGGACGTTCACTTGAAACTGAAATGATGGTGTATAAAAGTGATTCTTTAGGGTTTATCATTTTTTATCTTGACTTTCTAAAAACTTTGACTTATTCCAAGTTTAGTTCTTCAAAAGAGGATATTATTAACTTATGACTGCACTGGTCCTTTAAGAGCTTTAAGTGAGAACCTTCAGCTACTTAGCTGCCCTGCTGTATGTAACTGTCATAAGCGCCACCCAGTTAATGGGATAGGCTGATCATCTTATCAAAGGATGAGAAGGTCCTTTAAAGGGGAGGACTGGTGGCTTTATCATATGGCAGATATGAGGTTCTCTGGGTCTTCACCACTATTTAGCTGTCATTGCTAATATTAAAAGGATCAAATTAATATATAAAATATAAGATCTACTGGTGAGTTTGAAGCAGAGTCGGAGCAAGTGAGTGGAGCGCCCCAGTGCAAAAAAAATGTGGGCCTCCCTTGCAACTTCCTTCTCCACCCTGTAGGGGTCAATAAAAAGTTCAAAATGATATGTAGAAGTTCAGATCACCCCTATGGTGATCACCTTTCCATAAAGTAATGATCCACCATTGCCATCTCATAAATTAAGATTCCTTTTTTATTGGCAGTGGTAGAGGGACCCTACCCTGTTGTGAGACCTGGTGCTTTGACCTTGCTGCACCAACAGTGGCTCTGCCACGGGGTTGGTCAGTTCTTCCAACTTTCATGGGAAAGACATACTGCTCCAAAGCGCTGGCTCTCTCTAGTGGCCATGTATGATTGAGTTTAATTTTGCTATGTTTTTGGGTTCCCTATTCATTTTATCTGGGAGGGATTTGTCGTACCCCCATTGCCCCAGTTCCTACGTCACTGATTCTGTATCAGAGAAATAGAAAGTCCCAGACTACCCATCAAGTATTTAACATTTAGGGAAAAAAATGTTTCCATGAAAACCGAGTACCATGAAGTCTAAACTTCCACAAACCACCTAGAGCAGTGTTTCTCAACTCCAGTTCTCAGAGACCACCAACAGGTCACAGTTTATGTATGTCCCTGCCTGAGCACAGGTAAGCGATTCAGGGGCTCAGTAATTCTGTTTAACCACCTGCTGAGCCTCTGATTAGCCCACCTGTGCTCAGGCAGGGACTTACATAAACTGTGACCTGTTGGTGGGCCCTGATGACTGGAGTTGAGAAACACTGACCTAGAGAGCTGTTTGTTGGTGTTCGGTGACTTTACTGAACCTTCTCGTACCAACAATTATCAAAACTGTTAGTCCTCCAAGGGCTTAGTCGCCCTAATGGTGGTCATGAGCTTCAGACGTGGACTCCCTGCTCACTGCACCTTAGGAAGTTCAGCTACACCTCACTGACGAGGCCCAAATAGGTCAAAACCTACATCTAGGGTTTGCTGATTCTCCTGTTATTTCGGGGCTGGATTTCTCTATTGGATGACACCAGACTGATATACTACACAATATTTCTCCCTGTGAAGGGCACAAGTGGCTAATGTCTGATGTTTAAGAACACTCCAAACCTTAATAACACTTACACACACAATCTACAGTACTCATCCACTTGACTTGCATTTGTCATCCTCTTGTATCACACCTAAACCCTTAGGGCTTCATTCTATTAACGGCCGTGAAATGGCCGCAAAGCTGCGATTCCTTGCGGCCATCTTTTAGCCCCTTGTAGAGCTACTGCTACCTTGCTATTCAAATGGACGGCGCCGTAAAGATATACCCCTTATGGCCGGCCGCACATCATGCAAACGGCTGCAAGCGTTTTTCCTGCGCACGTAAATCTTGTTTTCCGTCCGCAAAGTCAGAAAACTGTAAATGCAAATATAAATTCAAGATGGCACTGTAAAGCTCCGTAAATGCTAGGCATCATAATGGGGGACATGAGGATTAATAGCAACACCCTCTCAAGCTTGCACATCACCCAAATCCGATATATCATTTACGGTTTATTTTCCGTCCCGTAGTCCCGCGGGCTCGTCCTTGTTAAAACCCGTACGGGTTCGGAGATGGAGGGCCGCAAACAAAGCATTGTAGAAGCCAATATATATTCAATCCAACACTGCAAAGCACTGTAAATGATGGGGAACATAATGGGGGGGCATGAGGATTAATAGCAAAACATTCTCAAGCTTGCACATCGCCAAATTGTACTTTGATTTTAAAATCCGTCCAAGTCCCACGGACTTCAATGATCAAGCCCGTAGCTCCTTATTCAAGCCCGTGCGGGCTTGCATGATAGATAAAACACAAAGATTGAACATGAAGTTAAATATCTTTATTTGTGGATTTGAGAGTAGGGGAATGTTGAGCTATTAATTCTAAAACCAAACATCACTTTCACTTTTAATAAAAGTACAGGTTGGCTTTTCTATGCTACGACTTGTAAGTAAGCCCTTTACGACCCGTAGGTCTATTTTACCCATTTACGGACTTGACTGAGGCTAATACCACAGCCTTTGCAGGTCTGAGGTGCTCCAAGCCCTCGGGACTTTGTCCACGGACATTTGACATGAATTTAACTAAAAATTATTTTCGGATTTGAGTGTAGGGGAATGTTGTGCTATGAATGCTAACACCTCCAATCACTTTATCATCTCATCAAAGTGCAGGATGGCTTTATTATGTGATTAATTGGGTGCTTGCGGGACCTTTTTGGTGCAAGTAAGCTGCGGCTCAATTTTAGATAATTACGGCCATAACGAGAGGGTTTACATAGCAATTGAATAGCAACCGTGGCTTTCTTGCGGCCAAAACAAGGGATAACAGGGCACCGGCCGCAAGCCTGCTGGAGCCCTCGGACGCAAAGGAATAGAATAGGCAAATAGCCTGCGGCCGGTCCTTGCGGCCACGCATCTCCTACGGCCGTTAATAGAATGAGGCCCTTAGATTGTAAGTTTGCTAGTTTTCAATCTTGTGTCAGTGCCTTGGAAACAAGCACGATGTACATATGATTTTATGCTCAAAAACAGGGCCCTCCATTCTTTATAAGATGTTAAGTTTGTTTTTTGCCATGTACTCAACCCCTGTACAGCGCTACGGAATATGTTGGCGCGATATAAATAAAGATAATAATAATAATAATAATAATAATAAAGAGCTATGCGTATAGTTATTGATAAATAAGGTCAGTGTAAAATGTAATTAGTTTATTTTAATAGTTCAATAATAATTAATAAATTAATATACGTTAATGAATTAATCACTCACTGTCATCAGTGCAAAACATAAAGAGCTAATCATGCTTTCCTAAAGAACGGCATCATCGCAATGTAATGTAATATGTAATGCATATCCAAACACAAAGATCAAACTGTAAAATGACCTGAAAAGGATTTAATTTTTGGATTCAATTAATTAATTAATTAATCAATTAATGTATAATATTTAATTGGCATACATTAAAAGGTAAATAGCTAAGCATCTAGGTATTTATACATAAGGTCATTCTAAATGTTATTTTTTTTAATTATTAATAATTAATTAATTAATGAAAGTATGATGTTTAATTGGCATACATGCAAAACGTAAAGGCCTAAGCACCGATGTATTCATAAATAAAGGCAGCATAAAATATGAATATGAAATGTAGCTGGAGTCGGAGCATAATAAACTGATGAAAATATTTAACTGCTATCCCTGTCAGCCAATGAGCAGTAATACAGATATATGAGTGCAGTGTAAAATATACATTTTTTTAGTGCAGTGTAAAATATACTATTTTTTCTAATGATTAATTAATAATTAATAAATTAATGTACATTTATGTACATTAATAATTAATTAATCAATGAATAAACATATTAGAAAGAGCTAAGCATTTATGTATTCTTAAAGTAAAGGCAGTGGAAAAAATGAGATGTACTATATATATCTGTTTTTTAATAATATATATATATTTTTTTTTAATAATAATTATTTAATTCATAAATTAATATACTTTGCCTATCTGTAATTAATATCCAGCAATCAATATCCTGAAGAGCTAGCAATCTCTTTGGATTTTCCGGCAGCAGAAAATGTAGTTGCGCTGTTCATCACCTGAGGAGGAAGTGTTAGAAATTTGCAAACTGCAGTATATATCGGCGACGTGCGCAAGGCAAAACCGTTTAGGCGGGAAAACCGCCATTTCAGATTCGTAAGGTTGTTATTTGCAAGTTAGTGTTGTAAAATGGAGGCGATTGTCTAAGTCTTACCTGCCTTGCGAGCATTTTGCGTCCATCGTAATGGTATATTTTGAGAATTGTACGTGCCTGGCGGTGAGTTGCGTGCTACGGCCTCGTTTTGCCTCGTTTTCATTTTTTTCAGCCGACATTTTTTTTCTCGTTTAGCCGATTTCTAATCTTTAAAAAGTGTCAAATATGCCTCGAGTTAACTTGAAACCTCACTCGCAGGCTTCCTGGCTCTCCCCCTGTGCTGTGTGAGTTTTTTGGTTTGTTTTTCTATTCCCGCGATTCAGAAATTAAATTCTTATTTTTCCGAGGTCAGATTTTTTTGCCCCTGAGATTCCGAGGTCGGAATTTTTTTTTGAACTCCTGCGTTCCTCAACTGCTTCCAGCCTAAGTCCTCTGTGCTTCAATGCCTCAACTGCTCGCCTCGCAGGAGCACCTTTGGTGGTCATTTCAGCCTAAGTCCCGTGTGCTTCAATGCCTCAACTGCCATCGGCTCTCATTGCCTAAGTCCAGGGAGCTCGGAATGCTTCAATGCCTCAACGGCTCGCCTCACTTTGCAAGGCTCGCAAGCGTGGCGACAAATCGCAGTTTGACAACTATTATATTTAACTTGGAAATTTTAAGCGTGGAAATGCCGTTTGCCACACAATGTGAGCACCTTCAGGACTCATCTGCGTCCTCCCTTGTGTCTCATTCCCCCCTACTCTCCCTCCCTTGTGTCTCCTTTTTCCATACTACTCCCTCCCTTGTGTCTCATTTTCCCCCTACTCTCCCTCCCTTGTGTTTCCTTTTCCCCTTCCTCCCTTGTGTTTCCTTTTCCCCTCCTTTCCCTCCCTTGTGTCTCCTTTTCCCCCTTCTCTCTCTCTCTCTCTCTTGTGTCTCCTTTTCCCCACCTCTCCCTCCCTTGTGTCTCCTTTTCCCCACCTCTCCCTCCCTTGTGTCCCCTTTTTCCCCTCCTCTCCCTCCCTTGTGTCTCTTTTTTCCCCACCAGTCCCTCCCTTGTGTCTCCTTTTTCTCCTCCTCTCCCTCCCTTGTGTCTCTTTTTTCCCCACCAGTCCCTCCCTTGTGTCTCCTTTTTCTCCTCCTCTCCCTCCCTTGTGTCTCCTTTCCCCCTCCTCTTCCTCCCTTGAGTCTCCTTTTCCCCTCCTCTGCCTCCCTTGTGTCTTCTTTCCTCCTCTTCTCCCTCCCTTGTGTCTCCTTTTACCCCTCCTCTGCTTCCCTTATGTCTCCTTTCACCCCCCTCTTCCTCCTGTGTGTCTCCTTTTCACCACCTCTCCCTCAATTGTGTCTCCTTTTTCATCACCTCTCCCTCCCTTGGGTCTCTTTTTTCCCCCTCCTCTCCCTCCCTTGTGTCTCCTTTTTCCCCCTCCTCTCCCTCTCTTTTGTCTCATTTTTCCCCTTCTCACTCCCTTTTGTCTCCCTTTTCCCCTCCTCTTGGCCCCTTGTGTCTTCTTTTTTGCCCTCTGTAGCGGAACCCATCACTGTTTTACCCTGTTTTATGATTATTTAATTCTTGGTTAAAATATGATCACATTGCTGTACTGTAGATATGTTGTTTTATGTTCTACAGAATATATTGGCTCAGAATATTAGCCAGACTTTTGCAGACCTAGGCTAATAGATAATCCTGTTACAGAGATTCAAGAGATAAGAAAGTTGTAAAGGATCCTTGCATTTTCCAAAGTGTTTTCATTCTCAGATAAGAACAAAGAAGTGTAATTGAATCAATGTCTGATTGTATCAAAGTTGCCAGGGAGGTGTGACCCCCCTATTGTTCTCCTATATGTGTATTGTATGGGGGATATGTGCAATGTCTGTGTGTTATGTGTAAAAACATACTTTTACTAACTTTTGAACCCCTGGTCTGATTCATGCCATTTTTGTATATGTTGTTCCCCTGGGTGAGAGATATTGAATGGTGCGGGACTTAAAGGTGTACCCCCTGTATTTGGGGTACATCCAGAATGTGGTTAAAATTGTGTCTGTTTTAATTGTGTTACCTGTTATCTGAGGGGAGGAGACGTGGGGGTTGAACCATGTATCTAATTGGCTGTGATAATTATGTGGGGTTAGCCCTTCAGAGGGCACCATTGCATAAAAGGAGATCCCCTGTCATTAAAGTTATAGTTCTTCTTGACCCTTCAAAACGTAGCCTCGTCTCGTTATTTGAGGGGATCGCTATCATACTGGGGATTGCTATGCTTCTGCATACTCCCTTGAGCTGTAACTACTGAACGCTTGTTCCTGTCGTACTATCCTTGGAGTCTGTGGTGGTTTTGGTGTCCGGTGCGGTGCTTGTAGGCCTCGACGCAAGCTAGGACGCATCCATCAACGGAGGTACCCGGTCGGGGTGCCAGGAGATCCGTTACATTGGTGGCAGTGGTGGGATGGCGTCCTAGTAAGAGGAAAAGCAGCACGGAGACACCGGTAACGTTTGGAGTTACAAATTGAGGGCAACGCTAGTATCCGTACAGCGCCCCTGGCTACAGCAGGATGGAACCGGCTAGTTTTCAGACAGCGTTTCATGATGAGGAGGAGGAGGCGGCCGCGGACTACAGGGATGCAGACAGAAAGGAACTCTGGTATGATGCCCTGGAAGATGCCCAATGGCGGCGAGGTGAGAGTCTCCCCAGTGATGAACAGCGGCTACAGAAGCGTGTGGCGATGAGGATGTATCTATTGGGAGAGCAGCCCCTGGATGAGTGGGTGACAAGACTAGAGACCCTGGTATGGCGAGAGCTCGGGCTAGACAACGCATACCAGGCCCTCTGGTGGCATACCGTTCGACTTACCCCCTGGACGGCTGAACACGACTTACCAGAGGGGGATGATTATGATGGCCCAGGTTTATTATGGGATGCCTTGGAGGACGACATTGATCTTGGCAGCACGGAGGAGTCTAGGTTTTGGGACATCTACGACTATCGGATGGGCATGTATGTCTGGGATGACGAAGGCGAGGTGAGCAAAGACATGACCCACCTGGTAACGAGAGAGTGGGAGCTGGAGCAGGACTACCAACATCTGCTCAGCTTCGTGCAGCCCCAACCTACTCGACAAGCAGAACCAGACTTCATTGACTGGTCCTGGGATGACCTCCAGATGGCAGGTAGAGATGGGACCGAGGTCTCTCTACCGGCCCTACAGGGGGCAGAAGGTGTCGTCCTTCCCCCCCAGCGGCAGTGTGAACCCCAGGGGGCTGAAGGTGTCCTCCTACCCCCCCAGCGGCAGTGTGAACCCCAGGGGGCAGAAGGTGTCGTCCTTCCCCCCCAGCGGCAGTGTGAACCCCAGGGGGCAGAAGGTGTCGTCCTTCCCCCCCAGCGGCAGTGTGAACCCCAGGGGGCAGAAGGTGTCGTCCTTCCTCCCCAGCGACAGGGTATACTCCAGGGAGCTGAAGGTGTCGTCCTTCCTCCCCAGCGACAGTGTGTACCCCAGGGAGCTGAAGGTGTCGTCCTTCCTCCCCAGCAGCAGTGTGTACCCCAGGGGGCCGAAGGTGTCGTTCTTCCCCCCCAGCGGCAGTGTGTACCCCAGGGAGCCGAAGGTGTCGTCCTTCCTCCCCAGCGGCAGTGTGTTCCCCGGGGAGCCGAAGGTGTCGTCCTTCCTCCCCAGCGGCAGTGTGTACCCCAGGGAGCTGAAGGTGTCGTCCTTCCTCCCCAGTGGCAGTGTGTACCCCAGGGAGCTGAAGATGTCGTTCTTCCTCCCCAGCAGCAGTGTGTACCCCAGGGGGCCGAAGGTGTCGTCCTTCCTCCCCAGCGGCAGTGTGTACCCCAGGGAGCAGAAGGGGCCGTCCTTCCTTCCCAGCGGCAGTGTGTACCCCAGGGAGCTGAAGGTGTCGTCCTTCCTCCCCAGTGGCAGTGTGTACCCCAGGGAGCTGAAGGTGTCGTTCTTCCTCCCCAGCAGCAGTGTGTACCCCAGGGGGCCGAAGGTGTCGTCCTTCCTCCCCAGCGGCAGTGTGTACCCCAGGGAGCAGAAGGGGCCGTCCTTCCTTCCCAGCGGCAGTGTGAACCCCAGGGGGCAGAAGGTGTCGTCCTTTCCCCCCAGCGGCAGTGTGAACCCCAGGGGGCAGAAGGTGTCGTCCTTCCCCCTCAGCGGCAGTGTGAACCCCAGGGGGCAGAAGGTGTCGTCCTTCCCCCCAAGCGGCAGTGTGTACCCCAGGGAGCAGAAGGTGTCGACCTTCCTCCACAGCGGCAGTGGGTACCCCAGGGGGCCAAAGGTGTCGTCCTTCCCCCCCAGCGACAGTGTGAAACACAGGGGGCAGAAGGTGTCGTCCTTCCCCCCCAGCGACAGTTTACCCTAACCAGGGGAGACACCAATCTCCCAGACAGCGCAGATGGGACCGTGGTCTCTGCGCCCACAGCTTGTCCAGATCCCCAACTACCGTCACTGGGACAACCGGAGGAGGGGGTAAGTACAAATTCCCCTCCCCAGCTAACTTCTAATGTGGCCCCAGGGTTAACAGAGGAAATGTTAACCCCCACTGACCCCCACGTTTCCCTGGCTACTGAGCCGGAATATGTCCCAAGTACCCCAGCAGAAGAGCTGACAGCGGGGCAGAGTGCAGTCGGCCTCTGCCCTCCCTTTGTCCCTTGTACAGAGCAGGATGTCCTGCAGGTTATACCAGCAGAAGAGCTGGCATCAGGGCAGAGTGCCGCTGGCCTCTGCCCCTCAAGTCCCCTCAGCGTGTTGCCCCATCACCACAGCGAAATATCCAGGTACCTGGTTAGACTTCCCCCCAAAGGAGAGATGTGTGACGAAGTGCCCTTCGCCACTTTGGCTTGGAGAGGACTGTTTGCCAGCCTCCTGCCCTGCGACTATGGCCCTGGTACATATTGCCCTTTGGAACCAGTGTTCGGCCATACCAGAGTGTAAGTCACTCATTCTGGCCCTTTACATACAGGGGGGTCATTCTGTACTTGCCCTGTGTGAACCATGATACCCCAGATAACTGTGCCATGAAGCCCATTCATATAATGAAAGACTATGGGAAAGACTTTAGCTACATGGCAATTGAACTGTGTGAAGAAGATCTGAGCGCTATTCGGTGGTTTTGTGCGCTCAGATCCCAGCTATCTGGGGATATGGGAAATGTGAGTTGCAGTAATGCTGATGGGTTGTCAAACTAGAGAATTGACCAACAAATACTTTTGTCCGGACATCCCCAGGCCGATCCGTTGGGTTCAGACCGTGTATGCCGGCTTATGGTCACGGGGGAGGTGTGTAGCGGAACCCATCACTGTTTTACCCTGTTTTATGATTATTTAATTCTTGGTTAAAATATGATCACATTGCTGTACTGTAGATATGTTGTTTTATGTTCTACAGAATATATTGGCTCAGAATATTAGCCAGACTTTTGCAGACCTAGGCTAATAGATAATCCTGTTACAGAGATTCAAGAGATAAGAAAGTTGTAAAGGATCCTTGCATTTTCCAAAGTGTTTTCATTCTCAGATAAGAACAAAGAAGTGTAATTGAATCAATGTCTGATTGTATCAAAGTTGCCAGGGAGGTGTGACCCCCCTATTGTTCTCTTTATGTGTATTGTGTGTGGCCAAATATGGGCATGTGTATTACCTGTGGCCAAAGAGATGTATAAATATTTCTGCAATAACAAAATAAAGTCAGTATTCATTTGACTCCCAAATTGTGTGTCGTCCAATATGGGAGGTCGGGAATGGTGAAACTGTAGTGCCTCTTGGGTATTTTACCGTATACCAGCGGAGATTTTGGACTGCGTGTTCCAGCTCCGTTACACCCTCTTTTCCCTCCCTTGTGTCTTCTTTTTCTCCTCCTCTCCCTCCCTTGTGTTTCCTTTCCCCCTCCTCTTCCTCCCTTCTGTCTCCTTATCCCCCTAATCCCCTCCTCCCTTGTGTCTCATCCTCCTCCTCCCTTCCCCCCCTTATCCTCCCTCGTTTTCCCCTCTCCAAAAACCTCCCTACCCTTTTTCTCCTCTCTTCTTACCCTGATCCGGTGATAACCTACTGCTGCAGCGCATCTTCTGCCTGTGTCCGGAACTGGCATATGCTAATGAGGTGATGCACATATGATGTCACATAATTAGCATATGCCGGTACGGTCACAGCAAGAAGATGTGCTGTAGCAGCAGGAGATCAGCGGATGAAGGTAAGGAAAGGGGATAGGGGATAGGGAGGTTTTTGAAGAGGGGGGAAATGTGGGAGAATTAAGGGGTTAGGAGGGAGGAGGATTGCGGCCCAAGGGTCTCGAAGGCAGAGGGGGGATGAGAGAGGCCTAAGTCCTGCGGGCCTCGCATTTGCGGCATGTAACCAAGACAGAGGGGGGGATGAGAGAGGAAGGGGGATGAGAAAGGCAGAGGGGGGATGAGAGAGGCAGAGGGGGGATGAGAGAGGCAGAGGGGGGATGAGAGAGGCAGAGGGGGGATGAGAGAGGAAGGGGGATGAGAAAGGTAGAGGGGGGATGAGAGAGGCAGAGGGGGGATGAGAGAGGAAGGGGGATGAGAAAGGCAGAGGGGGGATGAGAGATTCTTAAGTCCCACGAGCCTCGAATTTTTGCATGTAACCGAGGCAGAGGGGGGATGAGAGCAGCAGAGGGGGGATGAGAGCGGCAGAGGGGGGATGAGAGAGGCAGAGGGGGCATGAGAGAGGCAGAGGGGGGATGAGAGAGGCAGAGGGGGGATGAGAGAGGTAGAGGGGGGGATGAGGGAGGCAGAGGGGGCACAAGTGGCTAATGTCTGATGTTTAAGAACACTCCAAACCTTAATAACACTTACACACACAATCTACAGTACTCATCCACTTGACTTGCATTTGTCATCCTCTTGTATCACACCTAAACCCTTAGGGCTTTATTCTATTAACGGCCGTGAAATGGCCGCAAAGCTGCGATTCCTTGCGGCCATCTTCCGGCCCCGTGTAGAGCTACTGCTACCTTGCTATTCAAATGGACGGCAGCATAAGGATATACCCCTTACGGCCGGCCGCACATCATGCAAACGGCCGCAAGCGTTTTTCCTGCGCACGTAAATCTTGTTTTCCGGCCGCAAATTCAGAAAACTGTAAATGCAAATATAAATTCAAGATGGCACTGTAAAGCTCCGTAAATGCTAGGCATCATAATGGGGGACATGAGGATTAATAGCAACACCCTCTCAAGCTTGCACATCGCCCAAATCCGATATATCATTTACGGTTTATTTTCCGTCCCGTAGTCCCGCGGGCTCGTCCTTGTTAAAACCCGTACGGGTTCGGAGATGGAGGGCCGCAAACAAAGCATTGTAGAAGCCAATATATATTCAATCCAGCACTGCAAAGCACTGTAAATGATGGGGAACATAATGGGGGGGCATGAGGATTAATAGCAAAACATTCTCAAGCTTGCACATCGCCAAATTGTACTTTGATTTTAAAATCCGTCCAAGTCCCACGGACTTCAATGATCAAGCCCGTAGCTCCTTATTCAAACCCGTGCGGGCTTGCATGATAGATGAAGTTAAATATCTTTATTTCCGGATTTGAGAGTAAGGGAATGTTGAGCTATTAATTCTAAAACCAAACATCACTTTCACTTCTAATAAAAGTACAGAATGGCTTTTCTATGCTACGACTTGTAAGTAAGCCCTTTACGACCCGTAGGTCTATTTTACCCATTTACGGACTTGACGGAGGCTAATACCACAGCCTTTGCGGGTCTGAGGTGCTCCAAGCCCTCGGGACTTTGTCCACGGACATTTGACATGAATTTAACTAAAAATTATTTTCGGATTTGAGTGTAGGGGAATGTTGTGCTATGAATGCTAACACCTCCAATCACTTTATAGTCTCATCAAAGTGCAGGATGGCTTTATTATGTGATTAATTGGGTGCTTGCGGGACCTTTTTGGTGCAAGTAAGCTGCGGCTCAATTTTAGATAATTACGGCCATGACGAGAGGGTTTACATAGCAATTGAATAGCAACCGTGGCTTTCTTGCGGCCAAAACAAGGGATAACAGGGCACCGGCCGCAAGCCTGCCGGAGCCCTCGGACGCAAAGGAATAGAATAGGCAAATAGCCTGCGGCCGGTCCTTGCGGCCACGCATCTCCTACGGCTGTTAATAGAATGAGGGCCTTAGATTGTAAGTTTGCTAGTTTTCAATCTTGTGTCAGTGCCTTGGAAACAAGCACGATGTACATATGATTTTATGCTCAAAAACAGGGCCCTCCATTCTTTATAAGATGTTAAGTTTGTTTTTTGCCATGTACTCAACCCCTGTACAGCGCTACGGAATATGTTGGCGCGATATAAATAAAGATAATAATAATAATAATAAAGAGCTATGCGTATAGTTATTGATAAATAAGGTCAGTGTAAAATGTAATTAGTTTATTTTAATAGTTCAATAATAATTAATAAATTAATATACGTTAATGAATTAATCACTCACTGTCATCAGTGCAAAACATAAAGAGCTAATCATGCTTTCCTAAAGAACGGCATCATCGCAATGTAATGTAATATGTAATGCATATCCAAACACAAAGATCAAACTGTAAAATGACCTGAAAAGGATTTAATTTTTGGATTCAATTAATTAATTAATTAATCAATTAATGTATAATATTTAATTGGCATACATTAAAAGGTAAATAGCTAAGCATCTAGGTATTTATACATAAGGTCATTCTAAATGTTATTTTTTTTAATTATTAATAATTAATTAATTAATGAAAGTATGATGTTTAATTGGCATACATGCAAAACGTAAAGGCCTAAGCACCGATGTATTCATAAATAAAGGCAGCATAAAATATGAATATGAAATGTAGCTGGAGTCGGAGCATAATAAACTGATGAAAATATTTAACTGCTATCCCTGTCAGCCAATGAGCAGTAATACAGATATATGAGTGCAGTGTAAAATATAAATTTTTTTAGTGCAGTGTAAAATATACTATTTTTTCTAATGATTAATTAATAATTAATAAATTAATGTACATTTATGTACATTAATAATTAATTAATCAATGAATAAACATATTAGAAAGAGCTAAGCATTTATGTATTCTTAAAGTAAAGGCAGTGGAAAAAATGAGATGTACTATATATATCTGTTTTTTAATAATATATATATATATTTTTTTAATAATAATTATTTAATTCATAAATTAATATACTTTGCCTATCTGTAATTAATATCCAGCAATCAATATCCTGAAGAGCTAGCAATCTCTTTGGATTTTCCGGCAGCAGAAAATGTAGTTGCGCTGTTCATCACCTGAGGAGGAAGTGTTAGAAATTTGCAAACTGCAGTATATATAGGCGACGTGCGCAAGGCAAAACCGTTTAGGCGGGAAAACCGCCATTTCAGATTCGTAAGGTTGTTATTTGCAAGTTAGTGTTGTAAAATGGAGGCGATTGTCTAAGTCTTACCTGCCTTGCGAGCATTTTGCGTCCATCGTAATGGTATATTTTGAGAATTGTACGTGCCTGGCGGTGAGTTGCGTGCTACGGCCTCGTTCTGCCTCGTTTTCATTTTTTTCAGACGACATTTTTTTTCTCGCTTAGCCGATTTCTAATCTTTAAAAAGTGTCAAATATGCCTCGAGTTAACTTGAAACCTCACTCGCAGGCTTCCTGGCTCTCCCCCTGTGCTGTGTGAGTTTTTTGGTTTGTTTTTCTATTCCCGCGATTCAGAAATTAAATTCTTATTTTTCCGAGGTCAGATTTTTTTGCCCCTGAGATTCCGAGGTCGGAATTTTTTTTTGAACTCCTGCGTTCCTCAACTGCTTCCAGCCTAAGTCCTCTGTGCTTCAATGCCTCAACTGCTCGCCTCGCAGGAGCACCTTTGGTGGTCATTTCAGCCTAAGTCCTGTGTGCTTCAATGCCTCAACTGCCGTCGGCTCTCATTGCCTAAGTCCTGGGAGCTCGGAATGCTTCAATGCCTCAACGGCTCGCCTCACTTTGCAAGGCTCGCAAGCGTGGCGACAAATCGCAGTTTGACAACTATTATATTTAACTTGGACATTTTAAGCGTGGAAATGCCGTTTGCCACACAATGTGAGCACCTTCAGGACTCATCTGCGTCCTCCCTTGTGTCTCATTCGCCCCTCCTCTCCCTCCCTTGTGTCTCCTTTTTCCATACTTCTCCCTCCCTTGTGTCTCATTTTTCCCCTACTCTCCCTCCCTTGTGTTTCCTTTTCCCCTTCCTCTCTTGTGTTTCCTTTTCCCCTCCTTTCCCTCTCTTGTGTCTCCTTTTCCCCACCTCTCCCTCCCTTGTGTCTCCTTTTCCCCACCTCTCCCTCCCTTGTGTCTCCCTTTTCCCCTCCTCTCCCTCCCTTGTGTCTCTTTTTTCCCCCACCAGTCCCTCCCTTGTGTCTCCTTTTTCTCCTCCTCTCCCTCCCTTGTGTCTCTTTTTCCCCCACCAGTCCCTCCCTTGTGTCTCCTTTTTCTCCTCCTCTCCCTCCCTTGTGTCTCCTTTCCCCCTCTTCTCCCTCCCTTGTGTCTCCTTTTACCCCTCCTCTGCTTCCCTTATGTCTCCTTTCACCCCCCTCTTCCTCCTGTGTGTCTCCTTTTCACCACCTCTCACTCAATTGTGTCTCCTTTTTCATCACCTCTCCCTCCCTTGGGTCTCTTCCCCCCCTCCTCTCCCTCCCTTGTGTCTCTTTTCCCCCCCTCCTCTCCCTCCCTTGTGTCTCCTTTTTCCCCCTCCTCTCCCTCTCTTTTGTCTAATTTTTCCCCTTCTCACTCCCTTTTGTCTCCTTTTTCCCCTCCTCTTGGCCCCTTGTGTCTTCTTTTTTGCCCTCTTTTCCCTCCCTTGTGTCTTCTTTTTCTCCTCCTCTCCCTCCCTTGTGATTCCTTTCCCCCTCCTCTTCCTCCCTTCTGTCTCCTTATCCCCCTCCTCCCCTCCTCCCTTGTGTCTCATCCTCCTCCTCCCTTCCCCCCCTTATCCTCCCTCGTTTTCCCCTCTCCAAAAACCTCCCTACCCTTTTTCTCCTCTCTTCTTACCCTGATCCGGTGATAACCTACTGCTGCAGCGCATCTTCTGCCTGTGTCCGGAACTGGCATATGCTAATGAGGTGATGCACATATGATGTCACATAATTAGCATATGCCGGTACGGTCACAGCAAGAAGATGTGCTGTAGCAGCAGGAGATCAGCGGATGAAGGTAAGGAAAGGGGATAGGGGATAGGGAGGTTTTTGAAGAGGGGGGAAATGTGGGAGAATTAAGGGGTTAGGAGGGAGGAGGATTGCGGCCCAAGGGCCTCGAAGGCAGAGGGGGGATGAGAGAGGCCTAAGTCCTGCGGGCCTCGCATTTGCGGCATGTAACCAAGACAGAGGGGGGGATGAGAGAGGAAGGGGGATGAGAAAGGCAGAGGGGGGATGAGAGAGGCAGAGGGGGGATGAGAGAGGCAGAGGGGGGATGAGAGAGGAAGGGGGATGAGAAAGGCAGAGGGGGGATGAGAGAGGCAGAGGGGGGATGAGAGAGGAAGGGGGATGAGAAAGGCAGAGGGGGGATGAGAGAGGCAGAGGGGGGATGAGAGAGGCAGAGGGGGGATGAGAGAGGCAGAGGGGGGATGAGAGAGGAAGGGGGATGAGAAAGGCAGAGGGGGGATGAGAAAGGCTTAAGTCCCACGAGCCTCGAATTTTTGCATGTAACCGAGGCAGAGGGGGGATGAGAGCGGCAGAGGGGGGATGAGAGCGGCAGAGGGGGGATGAGAGAGGCAGAGGGGGCATGAGAGAGGCAGAGGGGGGATGAGAGAGGCAGAGGGGGGATGAGAGAGGTAGAGGGGGGATGAGGGAGGCAGAGGGGGGATGAGAGAGGCAGAGGGGGGATGAGAGTGGCAGAGGGGGGATGAGAGAGGCAGAGGGGGGATGAGAGAGGCAGAGGTGGGGTTAAGAGAGAGGCAGAGGGGGGATGAGAGAGGCAGAGGGGGGATGAGAGCGGCAGAGGGGGGATGAGAGAGGCAGAGGGGGGATGAGAGAGGCAGAGGGGGGATGAGAGCGGCAGAGGGGGGATGAGAGAGGCAGAGGGGGCATGAGAGAGGCTGGGCCGCAACAGCGTGACCAACATCGCAAACGTTATGAACAGCCCCGCAGATCCACAACTATATATGTGATTCCTCCACCTGACCGCACCAATGGGTGATGGGGAGGTGCCCTTATTACCCTGATTTGTAAGGGGGTCCATTGTAACCGTATTTACTTTTTACATTTCTTATTCTATCATAGAAGGGTAGAAGAGTACTTAGATTGTCATTAAATTAACCCGTTCCCTGCTATGACGTTTGTATTATTCTTATTTATATTATTATTTATAGATATTTTCTTTAAATGTTTATATTATTATTTCTATTTTTTATTTTATTCATATTATTATTTCTGTAATTTATATTATTCATATTATCATTTATATTGTTATTTATTAGGTTGTTTATATATTTTATTTTAAATAACTATTAGTATTATTATTATTATTATTATTATTATTATTAATAATTATTATTTTCAAATGTTATACCTGAAAAGAGTGAATTTGAAATTGACACTGCTATTATAGCATTATATATTATTATTGTTTGTTTGTTTGTAACGCGCCAACATATTCCGTATTACTAACATATTCTTCTGGGCCGTCGAGGTCTCAACATTAATACAAATAAATTATTTTTATATAATAAAAACATATTGATAATTCTTTATACAATGTATATACTAGTGGCCCTTTCAATATATTATATATGTATATTTATGTAAGTTTGCGAGTTTTCAATCATGTATCAGTTCTTTGAAAACAAGCTCTTTGTATATTTGATTTTAATCTCAAAAACAGGGCCCTCCATTCTGTGCAAAGTGTTGATATTGTTTTTGCCTTGTACAGCGCTACGGAACATGTTGGTGTGTTACAAATAAAGATGAATGTTAATATATTTGAGAGGTCAGTATCTCCCCCTGGTGGTCACTCTCCACATTGCAGGCTCAGCCCTCAGGACACCCCACTAACATGTTGCCACCATCGGCCAGTCATTACTTGCTGCTCTCTTGTGATTTGCTGCACTTCCTGTGCTGGGATCGTGAGAAAGCTTCGCCGGTCACTGAGGGCTGGTGAGAGCCGCACGTTTCCTCCCATCTGTGGATAGAATTCCCTCTGGACAATATAAAGTATAAGACTTTGTGAAAAGCCGGGAAATACAATGAGAAACCCCCAAACTGGAGACTAACAGCTATTGGGCAATGGAGACTTTTATTTCAATGGAAATTCAAAAAAGGTTTCTAATAATAAAGATAAACATAAATAATTATCACTACAATGTAACAGCGCTGTAAATACGCAGTAATACAAATGGAAAAAAGCTCTGCAGTATCACGGATGGACTGGACGTTACTGTCTATCTGTGAGCTTGTCTTATTATAGGACCTCCACTATCTGTGAGCTTGTCTTATTATAGGACCTCCACTATCTGCGAGCTTATCTGAATATAAGACCTCCCCTATCTGTGAGCTTATCTTATTATAGGACCTCCACTATCTATGACCTTATCTTATTGTAGGACCTCCGCTATCTGCGAGCTTATCTGATTATAAGACCTCCCCTGTCTGCGAGCTTATCTGATTATAAGACCTCCACTATCTGCGAGCTTATCTGAATATAAGACCTCCCCTATCTGTGAGTGTAACGGAACCCATCACTGTTTTACCCTGTTTTATGATTATTATGGTTAAAATATGATCACATTGCTGTACTGTAGATATGTTGTTTTATGTTCTACAGAATATATTGGCTCAGAATATTACAGCTACTAGGCTAATAGATAATCCTATTACAGAGACTCTTCATACGCAAGAGAGGTCCATTGTGTGAAGTGTTCACATTGTGAAGATGGAACAAAGGGAAGGATGATCTAAGCAATGTCTGATTGTATCAAAAGTAGCCATGTAGCCTCGGGGAGGTGTGACCACACCTATTGTCTCTCTATGTGTATTGTGTGGCCAAATATGGGCATGTGTATTACATGTGGAAAGAGATGTGTATATATATTTCTGCATATAACAAAATAAAGACAGTATTCTTTGACTCCCAAGATAGTGTCGTCCAATATGGGTGGTCTGGGCTTCTGAGACTGCGCAGTGCTTCTATATGGAATGCTGAACCTGACTTTCCCTCTGGAACTCTTGGATGGGATTATACCAACTTCACTTTTACACAGCAGCTTGCCAGGGAAAAGGACGTCTCCAACGGCTGGTACCCTCTCACTACCGGGGTAGCCGTTACATTGGTTGGCAGTGGTGGGATGGTCCTTTTCATCCCCAACGCAAGTGCTGAATGGAATCCCAGTACGCTAAACTGAAAAGACCCACACTAAAGGATCTCTTGGAAACCAGAGGAAGGAGTGCCAACAACCGACCACGGAGAGAGCTGATAGCTGACCTACTGGAGCTGGACAAGATGGATCGATCCATGGAGGTCGTGGACCAACCTACCCCTGTCAGCGAGGAGGAGAAAATTACAAACCTGGTTCAGCGGAGATTATCCATGTACCCAGCAACATCCGTGGAGCTAATAGATCACCTGTTCCGGGAAGCGAGAACGGAGATACAAAATAGGAGGGGGCACGAACTTGAACTGGCAAGAGCTAGACAACCCCTGGCACTTACAGTTCATACTTCCCCACCCGCTGCTACAGGGCAGAAAATACCCTTCACTGCCTTCAAAGCGTTTGTGGAAAGTGAGGAAGAAATTGATGGATATTTGGCTGACTTCGAGAGGCAGTGCTCACTACACCAAATACCACCAGACCAATGGGTCACTATTTTGGCTGGAAAGCTATCAGGAAAAGCAAATTAGGCTTTTCAGGCGCTTACTGAGGAAGATATTGCACAGTATCGCCGGGTGAAGGCTGCACTGCTCACCAGATATGCCGTCACCCCGGAAACATATCGCCGTTGCTTCAGGGAGTCTAAAAAGAAGGCTGCAGACTCCCACATGGAATGGGCCAGCAAGATACAAAGGGTGGCATCACATTGGGTGCGAGGGTGCAATGCCAACACAGGAGAGGAAGTACTACAGCTATTCCTGATGGAACATTTCTTCCAAGATCTGGTGGCAGACATACAGGATTAGGTGAGAGATCGTCGCCCTGCTAACTTAATCGAGGCAGCACGGCTAGCGGACGAATACGCAGAGTCCAGAAAGGTGAGCCAAGGGTCCACACGACCAACCTCTAGAGCAGAGCCACGCACCTCAATGCCCGCTGCACGCACAGAATTTCGGGCCCCACGACCGCCACAGCCTCAGGGGTCGAACCACCAACCCCGGGATTCTTACAAAATGACGTGCCATCGCTGCGGCAACCCGGGGCATATTGCTCGTTATTGCCCCTTGGGATCAGCCAATAACAACTGGAGGCGCCCGACCATTAACCCAGAGATCCCTTTATCACGTACCTCTGCTGCTCACTGCCTGGAAACCGAAGGGAGCCCTGAGGAGTGTTTAGGCATCCTGTACGAGGCAAACCCCATACAAGCTGCATCCCCAGATAACCGCCAGCATCACCGCCAGGAGGTGCATGTAAATGGACAGGTAGCACAAGGCCTAAGGGACACTGGCACTACCATCACGTTGGTGCAGAAACATCTTGTGAAACCAGAACATGTATCTAATCGTACCGTTGCTGTTCGTGTCGCAGGGGGGGCTGTTTTTCGCTTACCCACCGCCCGGGTACACTTGGATTGGGGAGTCGGGTTAGGAAAGACCACAGTAGGCATCATGGACAATTTACCTTCTGAGGTCTTGCTGGGCAACGATATTGGCCCTCTAGCCTCAGCCTTTTTACCCACGACTGCTGCTGCTTGTCCCGTGACCACCCGCTGACAGACCCATACAGAGGACAATCCTACAACAGGTCCTTAGCACTACCGCCACAGAGAGACCCATAGCGTGGGACAACCCCGAAGAGGTTGTGAGGGAAACTAGACAGGACCCCACCTGTCATGAATCACCCAGGGGCCATATTGGATTTGGTGTGAACTATGCTGGGGCCATTTTGAGACTGGCAGCAGTGGCCTATATTGGGACTGGACTGTTATATACCAATAGCCGCCATCTTGGGGCTGGTATATCATCCACAGTTGGTGCCATATGGAGAGTAAGAGTTCTGGGTTTAGGAGACCCACTGTATATTGTGTTATGGGTTATAATATGTTAGTATTATATTGTATATTGTATTATGGAGTGATAGCTATGTTTTAATTAGTCAACCCTCCCCCATTGTATAAACTCTCAGTCAGGAGTTGGCCATATGGTCCTTAGTGTAAACAAAGGAGATAACCTAAACAAAAAGATTTGCCAGACTGCCAGGCACCGCAGGACAATGGTATAGTATGGGGTTTCCCAACCACAAGCCCAGGGGCATAGTCCAAGAGCTAATACAGGATGTTTCCAGTCTGAGACCCAGACCAAAATGAACTAGTAGCCATGCCTGGGGGAGGCCCTGGGGGAGGAGACTAATAAGTTCCCACAAATTACTTCTGTGAGAATGGCCAGAGGGGAATGAGGGTTTGACTAAGAGTAGCCACTCCCTCCACTGTGTGTGTGTGTGAAATGTTTTAAATATGTGGTTCCAAAATAAAACGTGGTTCATAATTTTTATCAAGACGTGATGTGTAGATGTATTATTTACCCAGGGACATATGCTTGCAGTAAGATTCGTCAGACTTACTGTCAATATTGCTCAGTCTAAACCAAGGGCTGAGACATGATGTTCCTGTACTCAAAGCTACTCCAAGGTACAGAGTAACCCAAATCCGGTCAGCAGACCCCAGCCAGAGAGTGGGTCGTGGCACCACCCTCCAAAAGTACCGAGCATTAGCCGACGATAGAGGGGATGAGCGGGAACGTTTTATATGGAAAGGGGTTTCTATGGGACAGAGATTGTGGCCCACGTTTTGGACACTGGGATCCTGGACTGTTGGGATGGGATCCTGGATTTTTTTTTGGGTGGGTGTACAGGAGGAGAACAGTGGGCCCTGTACAATAGGGGCCCGAACACGAACTGGGGGAATAATGTACTCTGCAACTTGGGACGGTTTTGCTAAAGAACTTCAGTTCATTTGGAAGGCTGATGCTTTTCTGCTTCATTATTTAATTGTCTGAAACCAGTTTGTAAAATGTATTTTCCCTCTCCTTGAAATGTTTATTGATGTGAATGCTGTATGAAGTGTGCGTTTGTTTTGTTCTTGAAATGTGAGGAAATGTGAATTGCAGTAATGCTGATGGGTTGTCAAACTGTAGAAGTGACCAACAAATTGTTTTGTCCGGACATCCCCAGGCCGATCCGTTGGGATCAGACCGTGTATGCCGGCTTATGGTCACGGGGGAGGTGTGTAACGGAACCCATCACTGTGTTATGGTTATTTAATTATTATGGTTAAAATATGATCACATTGCTATACTGTAGATATGTTGGTTTATGCTCTGCAGGATATTAGCTCAGACTATTGCAGACACCTAGCATAATACATAATCCTATTAGGGTCTCCTAGAGGCAGGAGAGCCCTATTGTGTAAAGTGTTCACATTGTGAAAGATGGAACAAAGAGAAGCATTATCTTATCAATGTCTGTTATTGAATCAAAGTAGCCGGCTAGTCCCTGGGAGGTGTGACCACGCCTATTGTTCTCTCTATGTGTACTGTGTGGCCAGGTATGGGCATGTGTATTGCCTGTGGCCAAAGAGATGTATATATATTTGTGTAAGAAAATAAAGAGACAGTATTCTTTGACTCCCAAGAAAGTGTAGTCCAATATGGGTGGTCTGGGCTTCTGAGACTGCGCAGTGCTTCTATATGGATATGTAATGCTGAACCTGACTTTCCCTCTGGAACTCTTGGATGGGATTATACCAACTTCACTTTTACACAGCAGCTTGCCAGGGAAAAGGACGTCTCCAACGGCTGGTACCCTCTCACTACCGGGGTAGCCGTTACAGGGAACATGGGGGAGATAGGTAAACATTTGGAAGATAGGGATAGGGGAACATGGGGACATAGGCATAGTGGAACATGGGGAAGATAGGGGAACATGGGTAAGATATGGGAACATGGGGATGATATGGATAGCGGAACATGGGGGAGATAGTGATAGGGGGACATGGGTAAGGTAGGAATAGCAGAACATGGGGAAGATAGGGGTAGGAGGACATGGTGAAGATAGGGATAGGAGAACATGGGGCAGATACAGAAACATGAGGAACATAGGGATAGGGGAACATGGGGAATATAGGGATAGGGGAACATGGGGACAAAATGGATAGGAGAACATGGGGACATAGGCATAGTGGAACATGGGAAAGATAGGGGAACATGGGGAAGACATGTGAACATGGGGATGATATAAATAGCGGAACATGGGGGAGATAGTGATAGGGGACATGGATAAGGTAGGAATAGCAGAACATGGGGAAGATAGGGGATCATGGGGAAGATAGGGATAGGGGAACATGGGGTAGATAGCGATAGGGAAACATGGGGAAAACAGGGATAGGGAAACATGGGGATGGGAAACATGGGGAAGATAGAGAAACATGGTGAAGATAGGGAGAGGGGAACATGGGGGATATAGGGGAAAGGGAACATGGGGGAGATAGGGGAACAAGAGGAAGATAGGGATAGGGGATCATGGGGAATATAGGGGTACATGGGGAAGATAGTGATAGGGGAACATGGAAAAAATAGGAATAGGGCAACATGGGGAAGATAGAGAGAGGGGAACATGGGGGAGATAAGGAAACATGGGGAAGATAGGGGAACATGGGGTGATAGGCATAGGGGAACATGGGGGAGATAGGGGAACATGGGGAAAGATATGGATAGGGGAACGTGGGCAGTGCGTAATAGCGAGGCAGGGCGTTATAGCGAGGCGGTGCGTTAAAGCGAGGTGGTGCGTTATAGCGAGGCATGGAGTTATAGCGAGGCGGTGCGTTATAGCAAGTCAGGGTGTTATAGCGAGGAAGTGCGTTATAACGAGGCAGGGCATTATAGCGAGGCAGGGCGTTATAGCGTGGCAGTGCGTTATAGCGAGATATAGCATTATTTCGCGGCAGTGAGTTATAGCGAGGAAGTGCGTTATAACGAGGCAGGGCATTATAGCGAGGCAGTGCGTTATAGCGAGGCAGTGGGTTATAGCGAGGTATAGCGTTATATCGCGGCAGTGCGTTATATCGCGGCAGTGCGTTATATAGAGGCAGTGTGTTTTAGCGAGGCAGTGCATTATACAGGAAATTATGGGTCAAATTAGCGTTATATCGAAGCTTAGCTAAAAGGCGTAACGTTAAGCAGGGTATACCTGTATATAAATACAGACAGACCGCTTATAACTCTGTAGATTTGTTCCTAGAGACCGAGCGCTAAACAAAACGGTGATAAATGGGTTAATTTAACATAGAATAAATCACGGGCAAACTCGATTTTAAAATCCCTTCCATGGCTCTTGGTGTTTTAGATGATAAACGAGCACCGAATTAGTGTTACTCGGGGAAGGGTCAGGCAAAAATTGTGTTATATCCAATGGGGGAAGGGTCAGGCAAAAACTGTGTTATATCCAATGGGGGAAGGGTCAGGCAAAAACTGTGTTATATACAACAGGGGAAGGGTCAGGCAAAAACTGTGTTATATCCAATGGGGGAAGGGTCAGGCAAAAACTGTGTTATATCCAATGGGGGAAGGGTCAGGCAAAAACTGTGTTATATCCAATGGGGGAAGGGTCAGGCAAAAACTGTGTTATATACAACGGGGGAAGGGTCAGGCAAAAACTGTGTTATATCCAATGGGGGAAGGGTCAGGCAAAAACTGTGTTGAATCCAATCGAGGAAGGGTCAGGCAAAAACTGTGTTATATCCAATGGGGGAAGGGTCAGGCAAAAACTGTGTTGAATCCAATCGGGGAAGGGTCAGGCAAAAACTGTGTTATATCCAATGGGGGAAGGGTCAGGCAAAAACTGTGTTATATACAACGGGGGAAGGGTCAGGCAAAAACTGTGTTATATCCAATGGGGGAAGGGTTAGGCAAAAACTGTGTTATATCCAATAGGGGATAGGTCAGGCAAAAATTGTGTTATATCCAATGGGGGAAGGGTCAGGCAAAAACTGTGTTGAATCCAATCGGGGAAGGGTCAGGCAAAAACTGTGTTATATCCAATGGGGGAAGGGTCAGGCAAAAACTGTGTTATATACAACGGGGGAAGGGTCAGGCAAAAACTGTGTTATATCCAATGGGGGAAGGGTTAGGCAAAAACTGTGTTATATCCAATAGGGGATAGGTCAGGCAAAAATTGTGTTATATCCAATGGGGGAAGGGTCAGGCAAAAACTGTGTTGAATCCAAACGGGGAAAGGTCAGGCAAAAACTGTGTTATATCCAATCGGGGAAGGGTCAGGCAAAAACGGTGTTATATCCAATCAAGGAAGGGTCAGACAAAAACTGTGTTATATACAATGGGGGAAAGGTCAGGCAAAAATTGTGTTATATCCAATGGGGGAAGGGTCAGGCAAAAACTGTGTTTTATCCAATGGGGGAAGGGTCAGGCAAAAACTGTGTTGAATCAAAACGGGGAAGGGTCAGGCAAAAACTGTGTTGAATCCAAACGGGGAAGGGTCAGGCAAAAACTGTGTTATATCCAACGGGGGAAGGGTCAGGCAAAAACTATGTTATATTAAAGCGGGGAAGGGTCAGGCAAAAACTGTGTTATATCCAATGGGGGATGTGTCTGCCAAAAACTGTGTAATATCCAATAGGGGAAGGGTCAGGCAAAAACATCTTTATAGTGAATCAGTGTTACGCGGGGTCTGATTATGTAACGCTGTGTGTTTTATTTTCCTTTTCAAATGATGGTCTCAGAGCAGGAACACATGATTGAAATGTATAACTGACCTGGGGGCTTGTCCCTTACAGCCAATGAGTGGTAATGTATCTGTATGAGTCACACTTGTCTGCCAATGAGATCTCCAGAGGTATGTATGACTATGTAAACCTGTGGAATATATTCTATGGCCCCTTAATACCAAATGGTCTGGTTTCCATCGGCCATTTAACATTAAATTACCTGCACAAAATATATACACTGGAAGGATAATAATTATAAATTTGCAAATAATTCATCTTGGTTGAAAAAAAAAAGATGTCAGTGTTTTTCATCTCCAACAGGCCAGGCTTTGTGTATTCTAACCTGAGCAATGGTGTCTTAATCAACTGCCTGGACAAACACAGGTTGACACACCTGTGCTCAGGTAGAGACATACTCCGGGTGGGTAATGTGAAAAAGATAATAGTAACAGAAGTAATGCCGGACGTGCGTGGCCACTCCAGATACAGAGAGACTTCTCACCTCAGGTCTGTGCAAGGAATATTACACTAATCTCGACATCCTGAAACACTGGCCTAGTGACTAATGGTCTAACTTTAGTAAGACACATGGAAGCTCTTCAATATTGGAATTGCCACTGTCATTGGTGCTGTGAACATGTAGACTGAGCCCCTCACTCTCATTAACTCACTGACTCCTGCTCACTCTCGCTGACCCACTGGCTCTCACTGAGCCCCTCACTCTCATTAACTCACTGACTCCTGCTCACTCTCGCTGACCCACTGGCTCTCACTGAGCCCCTCACTCTCATTAACTAACTGACTCCCGCTCACTCTCACTGACCACTGACTCTCACTAACCCACTGACTCTCACTGACCCACTGACTCTCACTGACCACTGACTCTCACTAACCCACTGACTCTCACTGACCACTGACTCTCACTGACCACTGACTCTCACTAACCCACTGACTCTCACTGACCACTGACTCTAACTGACCACTGACTCTCACTAACCCACTGACTCTCACTGACCACTGACTCTCACTGACCACTGACTCTCACTAACCAACTGACTCTCACTGACCACTGACTCTCACTAACCACTGACTATCACAAACCCACTGACTCTCACTGAGCCACTCACTCTCACTAACCCATTGACTCTCCCTGACCACTGACTCTCACTAACCCACTGACTCTCACTGACCACTGACTCTCACTGAGCCCCTCACTCTCACTAACCCACTGACTCTCATTGACCACTGACTCTCACTAACCCACTGACTCTCACTGACCACTGACTCTCACTAACCCACTGACTCTCACTGACCACTGGCTCTCACTGAGCCCCTCACTTTCACTAACCCACTGACTCTCACTGACCACTGACTCTCACTAACCCATTGGCTCTCACTGACCACTGGGTCTCACTGAGCCCCTCACTTTCAGTAACCCACTGACTCTCACTGACCACTGACTCTCAATAACCCACTGGCTCTCACTGACCACTGGCTCTCACTTAGCCCCTCACTCTCACTAACCCATTGACATTCACTTACCACTGACTCTCACTAACCCACTGACTCTCACTGAGCCCCTCACTCTCACTAACCCACTAACTCTCACTGACCACTGACTCTCACTGACCACTGACTCTCACTAACCCACTGACTCTCACTCACCCACTGACTTTCACTGACCACTGACTCTCACTGAGCCCCTCCCTCTCACTAACCCACTGACTCTCACTGACCACTGACTCTCACTAACCCACTGACTCTCACTGACCACTGACTCTCACTAACCCACTGACTCTCACTGACCACTGGCTCTCACTGAGCCCCTCAATCTCACTAATCCATTGACTCTCACTGAGCCCCTCACTCTCACTAACCCACTGACTCTTACTGACCACTGACTCTCACTAACCCACTGACTCTCACTAACCCACTGACTTTCACTGAACAATGACTCTCACTGACCCACTGACACTCACTGAGCCCCTCACTCTCACTAACCCACTGACTCTCACTAAACCACTGACTCTCACGGAACACTGACTCTCACTAACCCACTGACTCTCACTGACCACTGGCTCTCACTGAGCCCCTCACTCTCAATAAACCACTGACTCTCACTGAGCCCCTCACTTTCACTAACCCACTGACTCTCACTGACCACTGACTCTCACTGAGCCCCTCACTTTCACTAACCCACTGACTCTCACTGACCACTGACTTCCACTGACTCTCACTGAACCTCTCACTTTCACTAACCCATTGACTTTCACTGACCACTGACTCTCACTGAGCCCCTGACTTTCACTAACCCACTGACTCTCACTGACCACTGACTCTCACTAACCCACTGACTCTCACTGACCACTGGGTCTCACTGAGCCCCTCACTTTCACTAACTCTCACTAACCACTGACTCTCACTGACCACTGACTCTCACTGACCACTGACTCTCACTGAGCCCCTCACATTCACTAACCCACTGACTCTCACTGACCACTGACTCTCACTGACCCACTGACTCTCACTGAGCCCCTCACTCTCACTGACCACTGGCTCTCACTGAGCCCCTCACTCTCACTAACCCACTGACTCTCACTGAGCCCCTCACTTTCACTAACCCACTGACTCTCACTGACCACTGACTCTCACTGAGCCCCTCACTTTCACTAACCCACTGACTCTCACTGACCACTGACTCTCACTAACCCACTGACTCTCACTGACCACTGACTCTCACTGACCCCTAATCTCACTAACCCACTGACTCCCACTGACCACTGACTCTCACTAACCCACTGACTCTCACTGAGCCCCTCACTTTCACTAACCCACTGACTCTCACTGACCACTGACTCTCACTAACTCACTGACTCTCACTGACCACTGGGTCTCACTGAGCCCCTCACTTTCACTAACTCTAACTAACCACTGACTCTCACTGACCACTGACTCTTACTGAGCCCCTCACATTCACTAACCCACTGACTCTCACTGACCACTGACTCTCACTGACCCACTGACTCTCACTGAGCCCCTCACTCTCACTGACCACTGGCTCTCACTGAGCCCCTCACTCTCACTAACCCACTGACTCTCACTGAGCCCCTCACTCTCACTGACCACTGACACTCACTGACCACTGGCTCTCACTGAGCCCCTCACTTTCACTAACCCACTGACTCTCACTGACCACTGACTCTCACTGAGCCCCTCACTTTCACTAACCCACTGACTCTCACTGACCACTGACACTCACTGACAACTGGCTCTCACTGAGCCCCTCAGTTTCAATAACCCACTGACTCTCACTGCCTCTCACTGAGCCCCTCACTTTCACTAACCCACTGACTCTCAGTGACCACGGACTCTCACTGACCACTGACTCTCACTGACCACTGGCTCTCACTGAGCCCCTCACTTTCAATAACCCACAGACTCTCAGTGACCACTGACTCTCACTGACCACTGACTCTCACTAACCCACTGACTCTCACTGACCACTGACTCTCACTAACCCACTGACTCTTCCTGACCACTGGCTCTCACTGAGCACCTCACTTTCACGAACCCACTGACTCTCAGTGACCACTGGCTCTCACTGAGCCCCTCACTTTCACTAACCCACTGACTCTCACTGACCACTGACTCTCACTGACCACTGGCTCTTACTGAGCCCCTTACTTTCACTAACCCACTGACTCTCAGTGACCACTGACTCTCACTAAGCCCCTCACTTTCACTAACCCACTGACTCTTACTGACCACTGGCTCTCAATGAGCCCCTCACTTTCACGAACCCGTCTGACTCTCAGTGACCACTGACTCTCACTGACCACTGGCTCTCACTGAGCCCCTCAATTGCACTAACCCACTGACTCTCACTGACCACTGACTGTCACTGACCACTGGCTCTCACTGAGCCCCTCACTTTAACTAACCCACTGACTCTCAGTGACCACTGACTCTCACTAAGCCCCTCACTTTCACTAACCCACTGACTCTCACTGACCACTGGCTCTCACTGAGCCCCTCACTTTCACTAACCCACTGACTCTCACTGACCACTGACTCTCACTGACCACTGACTCTCACTAACCCACTGACTCTCATTGACCACTGAATCTCACTAACCCACTGACTCTCACTGACCACTGGCTCTCACTGAGCCCCTCACTTTCACTAACCCACTGACTCTCACTGACCACTGACTCTCACTAACCCACTGACTCTCACTGACCACTGACTCTCACTGACCACTGACTCTCACTAACCCACTGACTCTTACTGACCACTGGCTTTTACTGAGCCCCTCACTTTCACGAACCCACTGACTCTCAGTGACCACTGACTCTTACTGACCACTGGCTCTCACTGAGCCCCTCATTTTCACTAACCCACTGACTCTCACTGACCACTGACTCTCACTGACCACTGGCTCTCACTGAGCCCCTTACTTTCACTAACCCACTGACTCTCACTGACCACTGACTCTCACTAAGTCCCTCACTTTCACTAACCCACTGACTCTTACTGACCACTGGCTCTCACTGAGCTTCTCACTTTCACGAACCCATTGACTCTCAGTGACCACTGACTCTCACTGACCACTGGCTCTCACTGAGCCCCTCACTTTCACTAACCCACTGACTCTCACTAACCCACTGACTCTCACTGACCACTGACTCTCACTGACCACTGACTCTCACTAACCCACTGACTCTTACTGACCACTGGCTCTCACTGAGCCCCTCACTTTCACTAACCCACTGACTCTCAGTGACCACTGATTCTCACTAAGCCCCTCACTTTCACTAACCCACTGACTCTCATTGACCACTGGCTCTCACTGAGCCCCTGACTTTCACTAACCCACTGACTCTCACTGACCACTGACTCTCACTGACCACTGACTCTCACTATCCCACTGACTCTCACTGACCACTGGCTCTCACTGAGCCCCTCACTTTCACTAACCCACTCACTCTCACTGACCACTGACTCTTACTAACCCACTGACTCTCACTGACCACTGACTCTCACTGACCACTGACTCTCACTAACCCATTGACTCTCACCGACCACTGACTCTCACTAACCCACTTACTCTTACTGACCACTGGCTCTCACTGAGCCCCTCACTTTCACTAACCCACTGACTCAGGGACCACTGACTCTCACTGACCACTGGCTCTCACTGAGCCCCTCACTTTCACTAACCCACTGACTCTCACTGACCACTGACTCTCACTGAGCCCCTCACTTTCACTAACCCACTGACTCTCAGTGACCACCGACTCTCACTAAGCCCCTCACTTTCACTAACCCACTGACTCTCACTGACCACTGACTCTCACTAACCCACTGACTCTTACTGACCACTGACTCTCACTAACCCACTGACTCTCACTGACCACTGGCTCTCACTGAGCCCCTCACTTTCACTAACCCACTGACTCTCACTGACTACTGAATATCACTAACCCACTGGCTCTCACTGACCACTTGCTCTCACTTAGCCCCTCATTCTCACTAACCCATTGACATTCACTGACCACTGACTCTCACTAAACCACTGACTCTCACTGAGCCCCTCACTCACACTAACCCACTAACTCTCACTGACAACTGACTCTCACTAACCCACTGACTCTCACTAACCCACTGACTCTCACTGACCACTGACTCTCATTGAGCCCCTCACTCTCACTAACCCACTGACTCTCACTGACCACTGACACTCACTAACCCACTGACTCTCACTGACCACTGACTCTCACTAACCCACTGGCTCTCACTGACCACTGACTCTCACTAACCCACTGACTCTCACTGACCACTGACTCTCACTAAACCCCTCACTTTCACTAACCCACTTACTCTCACTGACCACTGACTCTCACTGAGCCCCTCACTTTCACTAACCCACTGACTCTCACTGACCACTGACACTCACTAACCCACTGACTCTCACTGACCACTGACTCTCACTGAGCCCCTCACTTTCACTAACCCACTGACTCTCACTGACCACTGACTCTCACTGACCACTGGCTCTCACTGAGCCCCTCACTTTCACTAACCCACTGACTCTCACTGACCACTGACTCTCACTAACCCACTGACTCTCACTGACCACTGACTCTCACTGACCCCTAATCTCACTAACCCACTGACTCCCACTGACCACTGACTCTCACTAACCCACTGACTCTCACTGAGCCCCTCACTTTCACTAACCCACTGACTCTCACTGACCACTGACTCTCACTGAGCCCCTGACTTTCACTAACCCACTGACTCTCACTGACCACTAACTCTCACTAACCACTGACTCTCACTGACCACTGACTCTCACTGAGCCCCTCACATTCACTAACCCACTGACTCTCACTGACCACTGACTCTCACTGACCCACTGACTCTCACTGAGCCCCTCACTCTCACTGACCACTGGCTCTCACTGAGCCCCTCACTCTCACTAACCCACTGACTCTCACTGAGCCCCTCACTCTCACTAACCCATTGACTCTCACTGACCACTGACTCTCACTGACCACTGGCTCTCACTGAGCCCCTCACTTTCACTAACCCACTGACTCTCACTGACCACTGACTTTCACTGAGCCCCTCACTTTCACTAACCCACTGACTCTCACTGACCACTGACTCTCACTGACCACTGACACTCACTGACAACTGGCTCTCACTGAGCCCCTCAGTTTCAATAACCCACTGACTCTAACTGACTCTCACTGAGACCCTCACTTTCGCTAACCCACTGACTCTCAGTGACCACTGACTCTCACTGACCACTGCCTCTCACTGAGCCCCTCACATTCACTAACCCACTGACTCTCAGTGACCACGGACTCTCACTGACCACTGACTCTCACTGACCACTGGCTCTCACTGAGCCCCTCACTTTCAATAACCCAGAGACTCTCAGTGACCACTGACTCTCACTGACCACTGACTCTCACTAACCCACTGACTCTCACTGACCACTGACTCTCACTAACCCACTGACTCTTCCTGACCACTGGCTCTCACTGAGCCCCTCACTTTCACGAACCCACTGACTCTCAGTGACCACTGACTCTCACTGACCACTGGCTCTCACTGAGCCCCTCACTTTCACTAACCCACTGACTCTCACTGACCACTGACTCTCACTGACCACTGGCTCTTACTGAGCCCCTTACTTTCACTAACCCACTGACTCTCAGTGACCACTGACTCTCACTAAGCCCCTCACTTTCACTAACCCACTGACTCTTACTGACCACTGGCTCTCACTGAGCCCCTCACTTTCACGAACCCGTCTGACTCTCAGTGACCACTGACTCTCACTGACCACTGGCTCTCACTGAGCCCCTCAATTTCACTAACCCACTGACTCTCACTGACCACTGACTGTCACTGACCACTGGCTCTCACTGAGCCCCTCACTTTCACTAACCCACTGACTCTCAGTGACCACTGGCTCTCACTGAGCCCCTCACTTTCACTAACCCACTGACTCTCACTGACCACTGGCTCTCACTGACCACTGACTCTCACTAACCCACTGACTCTCACTGACCACTGAATCTCACTAACCCACTGACTCTCACTGACCACTGGCTCTCACTGAGCCCCTCACTTTCACTAACCCACTGACTCTCACTGACCACTGACTCTCACTAACCCACTGACTCTCACTGACCACTGACTCTCACTGACCACTGACTCTCACTAACCCACTGACTCTTACTGACCACTGGCTTTTACTGAGTCCCTCACTTTCACGAACCCACTGACTCTCAGTGACCACTGACTCTTACTGACCACTGGCTCTCACTGAGCCCCTCATTTTCACTAACCCACTGACTCTCACTGACCACTGACTCTCACTGACCACTGGCTCTCACTGAGCCCCTTACTTTCACTAAACCACTGACTCTCAGTGACCACTGACTCTCACTAAGCCCCTCACTTTCACTAACCCACTGACTCTTACTGACCACTGGCTCTCACTGAGCTTCTCACTTTCACGAACCCACTGACTCTCAGTGACCACTGACTCTCACTGACCACTGGCTCTCACTGAGCCCCTCACTTTCACTAAAACACTGACTCTCACTGACCACTGACTCTCACTGACCACTGGCTCTCACTGAGCCCCTCACTTTCACTAACCCACTGACTCTCAGTGACCACTGACTCTCACTAAGCCCCTCACTTTCACTAACCCACTGACTCTCATTGACCACTGGCTCTCACTGAGCCCCTCACTTTCACTAACCCACTGACTCTCACTGACCACTGACTCTCACTATCCCACTGACTCTCACTGACCACTGGCTCTCACTGAGCCCCTCACTTTCACTAACCCACTGACTCTCACTGACCACTGACTCTTACTAACCCACTGACTCTCACTGACCACTGACTCTCACTGACCACTGACTCTCACTAACCCATTGACTCTCTCCGACCACTGACTCTCACTAACCCACTGACTCTTACTGACCACTGGCTCTCACTGAGCCCCTCACTTTCACGAACCCACTGACTCAGTGACCACTGACTCTCACTGACCACTGGCTCTCACTGAGCCCCTCACTTTCACTAACCCACTGACTCTCACTGACCACTGACTCTCACTATCCCACTGACTTAACTGACCACTGACTCTCACTGAGCCCCTCACTTTCACTAACCCACTGACTCTCAGTGACCACCGACTCTCACTAAGCCCCTCACTTTCACTAACCCACTGACTCTCACTGACCACTGACTCTCACTAACCCACTGACTCTTACTGACCACTGACTCTCACTAACCCACTGACTCTCACTGACCACTGGCTCTCACTGAGCCCCTCACTTTCACTAACCCACTGACTCTCACTGACCACTGAATCTCACTAACCCACTGGCTCTCACTGACCACTTGCTCTCACTTAGCCCCTCATTCTCACTAACCCATTGACATTCACTGACCACTGACTCTCACTAAACCACTGACTCTCACTAAGCCCCTCACTCTCACTAACCCACTAACTCTCACTGACAACTGACTCTCACTAACCCACTGACTCTCACTAACCCACTGACTCTCACTGACCACTGACTCTCATTGAGCCCCTCTCTCTCACTAACCCACTGACTCTCACTGACCACTGACACTCACTAACCCACTGACTCTCACTGACCACTGACTCTCACTAACCCACTGGCTCTCACTGACCACTGACTCTCACTAACCCACTGACTCTCACTGACCACTGACTCTCACTAAACCCCTCACTTTCACTAACCCACTGACTCTCACTGACCACTGACTCTCACTGAGCCCCTCACTTTCACTAACCCACTGACTCTCACTGACCACTGTCTCTCACTAACCCACTGACTCTCACTGACCACTGACTCTCACTGAGCCCCTCACTTTCACTAACCCACTGACTCTCACTGACCACTGACTCTCACTGACCACTGGCTCTCACTGAGCCCCTCACTTTCACTAACCCACTGACTCTCAGTGACCACTGACTCTCACTAAGCCCCTCACTTTCACTAACCCACTGACTCTCATTGACCACTGGCTCTCACTGAGCCCCTCACTTTCACTAACCCACTGACTCTCACTGACCACTGACTCTCACTGACCACTGACTCTCACTATCCCACTGACTCTCACTGACCACTGACTCTCACTAACCCACTGACTCTCAATGACCACTGGCTCTCACTGAGCCCCTCACTTTCACTAACCCACTGACTCTCACTGACCACTGACTCTCACTAACCCACTGACTCTCACTGACCACTGACTCTCACTGACCACTGACTCTCACTAACCCACTGACTCTTACTGACCACTGGCTCTCACTGAGCCCCTCACTTTCACGAACCTACTGACTCAGTGACCACTGACTCTCACTGACCACTGGCTCTCACTGAGCACCTCACTTTCACTAACCCACTGACTCTCACTGACCACTGACTCTCACTGAGCCCCTCACTTTCACTAACCCACTGACTCTCAGTGACCACCGACTCTCACTAAGCCCCTCACTTTCACTAACCCACTGACTCTCACTGACCACTGACTCTCACAAAGCCCCTCACTTTCACTAACCCACTGACTCTCATTGACCACTGGCTCTCACTGAGCCCCTCACTTTCACTAACCCACTGACTCTCACTGACCACTGACTCTCACTATCCCACTGACTCTCACTGACCACTGGCTCTCACTGAGCCCCTCACTTTCACTAACCCACTGACTCTCACTGACCACTGACTCTTACTAACCCACTGACTCTCACTGACCACTGACTCTCACTGACCACTGACTCTCACTAACCCATTGACTCTCTCCGACCACTGACTCTCACTAACCCACTGACACTTACTGACCACTGGCTCTCACTGAGCCCCTCACTTTCACGAACCCACTGACTCAGTGACCACTGACTCTCACTGACCACTGGCTCTCACTGAGCCCCTCACTTTCACTAACCCACTGACTCTCACTGACCACTGACTCTCACTGAGCCCCTCACTTTCACTAACCCACTGACTCTCAGTGACCACCGACTCTCACTGAGCCCCTCACTTTCACTAACCCACTGACTCTCACTGACCACTGACTCTCACTAACCCACTGACTCTCACTGACCACTGACTCTCACTAACCCACTGACTCTCACTGACCACTGGCTCTCACTGAGCCCCTCACTTTCACTAACCCACTGACTCTCACTGACCACTGAATCTCACTAACCCACTGGCTCTCACTGACCACTTGCTCTCACTTAGCCCCTCATTCTCACTAACCCATTGACATTCACTGACCACTGACTCTCACTAAACCACTGACTCTCACTGAGCCCCTCACTCTCACTAACCCACTAACTCTCACTGACAACTGACTCTCACTAACCCACTGACTCTCACTAACCCACTGACTCTCACTGACCACTGACTCTCATTGAGCCCCTCTCTCTCACTAACCCACTGACTCTCACTGACCACTGACACTCACTAACCCACTGACTCTCACTGACCACTGACTCTCACTAACCCACTGGCTCTCACTGACCACTGACTCTCACTAACCCACTGACTCTCACTGACCACTGACTCTCACTGAGCCCCTCACTTTCACTAACCCACTGACTCTCACTGACCACTGACTCTCACTGAGCCCCTCACTTTCACTAACCCACTGACTCTCACTGACCACTGACTCTCACTAACCCACTGACTCTCACTGACCACTGACTCTCACTGAGCCCCTCACTTTCACTAACCCACTGACTCTCACTGACCACTGACTCTCACTGACCACTGGCTCTCACTGAGCCCCTCACTTTCACTAACCCACTGACTCTCAGTGACCACTGACTCTCACTAAGCCCCTCACTTTCACTAACCCACTGACTCTCATTGACCACTGGCTCTCACTGAGCCCCTCACTTTCACTAACCCACTGACTCTCACTGACCACTGACTCTCACTGACCACTGACTCTCACTATCCCACTGACTCTCACTGACCACTGACTCTCACTAACCCACTGACTCTCAATGACCACTGGCTCTCACTGAGCCCCTCACTTTCACTAACCCACTGACTCTCACTGACCACTGACTCTTACTAACCCACTGACTCTCACTGACCACTGACTCTCACTGACCACTGACTCTCACTAACCCACTGACTCTTACTGACCACTGGCTCTCACTGAGCCCCTCACTTTCACGAACCTACTGACTCAGTGACCACTGACTCTCACTGACCACTGGCTCTCACTGAGCACCTCACTTTTACTAACCCACTGACTCTCACTGACCACTGACTCTCACTGAGCCCCTCACTTTCACTAACCCACTGACTCTCAGTGACCACCGACTCTCACTAAGCCCCTCACTTTCACTAACCCACTGACTCTTACTGACCACTGACTCTCACTAACCCACTGACTCTTACTGACCACTGACTCTCACTAACCCACTGACTCTCACTGACCACTGGCTCTCACTGAGCCCCTCACTTTCACTAACCCACTGACTCTCACTGACCACTGACTCTTACTAACCCACTGACTCTCACTGACCACTGACTCTCACTGACCACTGACTCTCACTAACCCATTGACTCTCACTGACCACTGACTCTCACTAACCCACTGACTCTTACTGACCACTGGCTCTCACTGAGCCCCTCACTTTCACGAACTCAGTGACCACTGACTCTCACTGACCACTGGCTCTCACTGAGCCCCTCACTTTCACTAACCCACTGACTCTCACTGACCACTGGCTCTCACTTAGCCCCTCACTCTCACTAACCCATTGACATTCACTGACCACTGACTCTCACTAACCCACTGACTCTCACTGAGCCCCTCACTCTCACTAACCCACTAACTCTAACTGACCACTGACTCTCATTGAGCCCCTCACTCTCACTAACCCACTGACTCTCACTGACCACTGACTCTCACTAACCCACTGACTCTCACTGACCACTGACTCTCACTAACCCACTGACTCTCACTGACCACTGGCTCTCACTGAGCCCCTCAATCTCACTAACCCATTGACTCTCATTGAGCACCTCACTCTCACTAACCCACTGGCTCTCACTGACCACTGACTCTCACTAACCCACTGACTCTCACTGACCACTGACTCTCACTGAGCCCCTCACTTTCACTAACCCACTGACTCTCACTGACCACTGACTCTCACTGAGCCCCTCACTTTCACTAACCCACTGACTCTCACTGACCACTGACTCTCACTAACCCACTGACTCTCACTGACCACTGGGTCTCACTCAGCCCCTCACTTTCACTAACCCACTGACTCACACTGACCACTGACTCTCACTGAGCCCCTCACATTCACTAACCCACTGACTCTCACTGACCACTGACCCACTGACTCTCACTGAGCCCCTCACTCTCACTGACCACTGGCTCTCACTGAGCCCCTCACTCTCACTAACCCACTGACTCTCACTGATCCCCTCACTTTATCTGACCCACTGACTTTCACTGAACAATGACTCTCACTGACCCACTGACTCTCACTGAGCCCCTCACTCTCACTAACCCACTGACTCTCACTGACCACTGACTCTCACTGACCACTGACTCTCACTAACCCACTGACTCTCACTGACCACTGACTCTCACTAACCCACTGACTCTCACTGACCACTGACTCTCACTGAGCCCCTCACTTTCACTAACCCACTGACTCTCACTGACCACTGACTCTCACTGAGCCCCTCACTTTCACTAACCCACTGACTCTCACTGACCACTGACTCTCACTAACCCACTGACTCTCACTGACCACTGGGTCTCACTCAGCCCCTCACTTTCACTAACCCACTGACTCTCACTGACCACTGACTCTCACTGAGCCCCTCACATTCACTAACCACTGACTCTCACTGACCACTGACTCTCACTGACCCACTGACTATCACTGACCCACTGACTCTCACTGACCACTGGCTCTCACTGAGCCCCTCATTCTCATTAACCCACTGACTCTCACTGAGCCCCTCACTTTCACTAACCCACTGACTCTCACTGACCACTGACTTTTACTGAGCCCCTCACGTTCACTAACCCACTGACTCTCACTGACCACTGACTCTCACTAACCCACTGACTCTCACTGACCACTGACTCTCACTGACCCCTAATCTCACTAACCCACTGACTCCCACTGACCACTGACTCTCACTAACCCACTGACTCTCACTGACCACTGGCTCTCACTGAGCCCCTCACTTTCACTAACCCACTGACTCTCACTGACCACTGACTCTCCCTGACCACTGGCTCTCACTGAGCCCCTCACTTTCACTAACCCACTGACTCTCACTGAGCCCCTCACTTTCACTAACCCACTGACTCTCACTGACCACTGACTCTGACCACTGACTCTCACTGACCACTGACTCTCACTGAGGCCCTCACTTTCACTAACCCACTGACTCTCAGTGACCACTGACACTCACTGACCACTGACTCTCACTGACCACTGGCTCTCACTGAGCCCCTCACTTTCACTAACCCACTGACTCTCACTGACCACTGACTCTCACGGATCCCTGACTCTCACTAACCCATTGACTCTCACTGACCACTGACTCTCACTAACCCACTGACTCTCACTGACCACTGACTCTCACTGAGCCCCTCACTTTCACTAACCCACTGACTCTCACTGACCACTGACTCTCACTGAGCCCCTCACTTTCACTAACCCACTGACTCTCACTGACCACTGACTCTCACTAACCCACTGACTCTCACTGACCACTGGCTCTCACTCAGCCCCTCACTTTCACTAACCCACTGACTCTCACTGACCACTGACTCTCACTAACCCACTGACTCACACTGACCACTGACTCTCACTGACCCCTAATCTCACTAACCCACTGACTCCCACTGACCACTGACTCTCACTAACCCACTGACTCTCACTGACCACTGGCTCTCACTGAGCCCCTCACTTTCACTAACCCACTGACTCTCACTGACCACTGACTCTCACTAACCCACTGACTCTCACTGACCACTGGCTCTCACTGAGCCCCTCACTTTCACTAACCCACTGACTCTCACTGAGCCCCTCACTTTCACTAACCCACTGACTCTCACTGACCACTGACTCTAAACACTGACTCTCACTGACCACTTGCTCTCACTGAGGCCCTCACTTTCACTAACCCACTGACTCTCAGTGACCACTGACACTCACTGACCACTGACTCTCACTGACCACTGGCTCTAACTGAGCCCCTCACTTTCACTAACCCACTGACTCTCACTGACCACTGACTCTCACGGATCCCTGACTCTCACTAACCCATTGACTCTCACCGACCACTGACTCTCACTAACCCACTGACTCTTACTGACCACTGGCTCTCACTGAGCCCCTCACTTTCACGAACTCAGTGACCACTGACTCTCACTGACCACTGGCTCTCACTGAGCCAATCACTTTCACTAACCCACTGACTCTCACTGACCACTGAGTCTCACTAACCCACTGACTCTCACTGACCACTGACTCTCACTAACCCACTGACTCTCACTGACCACTGGCTCTCACTGAGCGCCTCAATCTCACTAACCCATTGACTCTCAATGAGCACCTCACTCTCACTAACCCACTGGCTCTCACTGACCACTGACTCTCACTAACCCACTGACTCTCACTGACCACTGACTCTCACTGAGCCCCTCACTTTCACTAACCCACTGACTCTCACTGACCACTGACTCTCACTGAGCCCCTCACTTTCACTAACCCACTGACTCTCACTGACCACTGACTCTCACTAACCCACTGACTCTCACTGACCACTGGGTCTCACTCAGCCCCTCACTTTCACTAACCCACTGACTCACACTGACCACTGACTCTCACTGAGCCCCTCACATTCACTAACCCACTGACTCTCACTGACCACTGACACACTGACTCTCACTGAGCCCCTCACTCTCACTGACCACTGGCTCTCACTGAGCCCCTCACTCTCACTAACCCACTGACTCTCACTGATCCCCTCACTTTATCTAACCCACTGACTTTCACTGAACAATGACTCTCACTGACCCACTGACTCTCACTGAGCCCCTCACTCTCACTAACCCACTGACTCTCACTGACCACTGACTCTCACTGACCACTGACTCTCACTAACCCACTGACTCTCACTGACCACTGACTCTCACTAACCCACTGACTCTCACTGACCACTGACTCTCACTGAGCCCCTCACTTTCACTAACCCACTGACTCTCACTGACCACTGACTCTCACTGAGCCCCTCACTTTCACTAACCCACTGACTCTCACTGACCACTGACTCTCACTAACCCATTGACTCTCACTGACCACTTGGTCTCACTCAGCCCCTCACTTTCACTAACCCACTGACTCTCACTGACCACTGACTCTCACTGAGCCCCTCACATTCACTAACCCACTGACTCTCACTGACCACTGACTCTCACTGACCCACTGACTATCACTGACCCACTGACTCTCACTGACCACTGGCTCTCACTGAGCCCCTCATTCTCATTAACCCACTGACTCTCACTGAGCCCCTCACTTTCACTAACCCACTGACTCTCACTGACCACTGACTTTTACTGAGCCCCTCACGTTCACTAACCCACTGACTCTCACTGACCACTGACTCTCACTAACCCACTGACTCACACTGACCACTGACTCTCACTGACCCCTAATCTCACTAACCCACTGACTCCCACTGACCACTGACTCTCACTAACCCACTGACTCTCACTGACCACTGGCTCTCACTGAGCCCCTCACTTTCACTAACCCACTGACTCTCACTGACCACTGACTCTCACTAACCCACTGACTCTCACTGAAAACTGGCTCTCACTGAGCCCCTCACTTTCACTAACCCACTGACTCTCACTGAGCCCCTCACTTTCACTAACCCACTGACTCTCACTGACCACTGACTCTAAACACTGACTCTCACTGACCACTGGCTCTCACTGAGGCCCTCACTTTCACTAACCCACTGACTCTCAGTGACCACTGACACTCACTGACCACTGACTCTCACTGACCACTGGCTCTCACTGAGCCCCTCACTTTCACTAACCCACTGACTCTCACTGACCACTGACTCTCACGGATCCCTGACTCTCACTAACCCATTGACTCTCACTGACCACTGACTCTCACTAACCCACTGACTCTCACTGACCACTGACTCTCACTGAGCCCCTCACTTTCACTAACCCACTGACTCTCACTGACCACTGACTCTCACTGAGCCCCTCACTTTCACTAACCCACTGACTCTCACTGACCACTGACTCTCACTAACCCACTGACTCTCACTGACCACTGGGTCTCACTCAGCCCCTCACTTTCACTAACCCACTGACTCTCACTGACCACTGACTCTCACTAACCCACTGACTCACACTGACCACTGACTCTCACTGACCCCTAATCTCACTAACCCACTGACTCCCACTGACCACTGACTCTCACTAACCCACTGACTCTCACTGACCACTGGCTCTCACTGAGCCCCTCACTTTCACTAACCCACTGACTCTCACTGACCACTGACTCTCACTAACCCACTGACTCTCACTGAAAACTGGCTCTCACTGAGCCCCTCACTTTCACTAACCCACTGACTCTCACTGAGCCCCTCACTTTCACTAACCCACTGACTCTCACTGACCACTGACTCTGACCACTGACTCTCACTGACCACTGGCTCTCACTGAGGCCCTCACTTTCACTAACCCACTGACTCTCAGTGACCACTGACACTCACTGACCACTGACTCTCACTGACCACTGGCTCTCACTGAGCCCCTCACTTTCACTAACCCACTGACTCTCACTGACCACTGACTCTCACGGATCCCTGACTCTCACTAACCCATTGACTCTCACTGACCACTGACTCTCACTAACCCACTGACTCTCACTGACCACTGACTCTCACTGAGCCCCTCACTTTCACTAACCCACTGACTCTCACTGACCACTGACTCTCACTGAGCCCCTCACTTTCACTAACCCACTGACTCTCACTGACCACTGACTCTCACTAACCCACTGACTCTCACTGACCACTGGGTCTCACTCAGCCCCTCACTTTCACTAACCCACTGACTCTCACTGACCACTGACTCTCACTGAGCACCTCACATTCACTAACCACTGACTCTCAATGACCACTGACTCTCACTGACCCACTGACTATCACTGACCCACTGACTCTCACTGACCACTGGCTCTCACTGAGCCCCTCATTCTCATTAACCCACTGACTCTCACTGAGCCCCTCACTTTCACTAACCCACTGACTCTCACTGACCACTGACTTTTACTGAGCCCCTCACGTTCACTAACCCACTGACTCTCACTGACCACTGACTCTCACTAACCCACTGACTCACACTGACCACTGACTCTCACTGACCCCTAATCTCACTAACCCACTGACTCCCACTGACCACTGACTCTCACTAACCCACTGACTCTCACTGACCACTGGCTCTCACTGAGCCCCTCACTTTCACTAACCCACTGACTCTCACTGACCACTGACTCTCACTAACCCACTGACTCTCACTGACCACTGTCTCTCACTGACCACTGACTCTCACTGACCACTGACTCTCACTGACCACTCGCTCTGACTGTGCCCCTCACTTTCACTAACCCACTGACTCTCACTGACAATTGACTCTCACTGAGCCCCTCACTTTCACTAACCCACTGACTCTCAGTGACCACTGACTCTCACTAACCACTGACTCTCACTGACCACTGACTCTCACTGAGCCCCTCACTTTCACTAACCCACTGACTCTCAGTGATCACTGACTCTCACTGACCACTGACTCTCACTGACCACTGGCTCTCACTGAGCCCCTCACTTTCAATAACCCACTGACTCTCACTGATTAATGACTCTCACTGACCAATGACTCTCACTAACCCATTGACTCTCACTGACCACTGACTCTTACTGACTCACTGACTCTCACTGACCACTGACTCTCACTGACCACTGACTCTCACTGAGCCCCTCACTTTCACTAACCTACTGACTCTCACTGACCACTGGCTCTCACTGAGCCCCTCACTTTCACTAACACACTGTCTCTCACTGACCACTGACTCTCACTAACCCACTGACTCTCACTGACCACTGGCTCTCACTGAGCCCCTCACTTTCACTAACCACTGACTCTCATTAACCACTGACTCTCACTGACCACTGACTCTCACTGACCACTGGCTCTCACTGAGCCCCTCACTTTCACTAACCCACTGACTCTCACTGACCACTGACTCTCACGGATCACTGACTCTCACTAACCCACTGACTCTCACTGACAACTGACTCTCACTGAGCCCCTCACTTTCACTAACCCACTGACTCTCAGTGACCACTGACTCTCACTAACCACTGACTCTCACTGACCACTGACTCTCACTGAGCCCCTCACTTTCACTAACCCACTGACTCTCAGTGATCACTGACTCTCACTGACCACTGACTCTCACTGACCACTGGCTCTCACTGAGCCCCTCACTTTCAATAACCCACTGACTCTCACTGATTAATGACTCTCACTGACCAATGACTCTCACTAACCCATTGACTCTCACTGACCACTGACTCTTACTGACTCACTGACTCTCACTGACCACTGACTCTCACTGACCACTGACTCTCACTGAGCCCCTCACTTTCACTAACACACTGTCTCTCACTGACCACTGACTCTCACTAACCCACTGACTCTCACTGACCACTGGCTCTCACTGAGCCCCTCACTTTCACTAACCACTGACTCTCATTGACCACTGACTCTCACTAACCCACTGACTCTCACTGACCACTGGCTCTCACTGAGCCCCTCACTTTCACTAACCACTGACTCTCATTGACCACTGACTCTCACTGACCACTGGCTCTCACTGAGCCCCTCACTTTCACTAACCCACTCACTCTCACTGACCACTGACTCTCACGGATCACTGACTCTCACTAACCCACTGACTCTCACTGACCACTGACTCTCACTAACCCACTGACTCTCACTGACCACTGACTCTCACTGAACCCCTCACTTTCACTAACCCACTGACTCTCACTGACCACTGACTCTCACTGAGCCCCTCACTTTAACTAACCCACTGACTCTCACTGACCACTGACTCTCACTAACCCACTGACTCTCACTGACCACTGGGTCTCACTCAGCCCCTCACTTTCACTAACCCACAGACTCTCACTGACCACTGACTCTCACTGAGCCCCTCATATTCACTAACCACTGACTCTCACTGACCACTGACTCTAACTGACCCACTGACTATCACTGACCCACTGACTCTCACTGACCACTGGCTCTCACTGAGCCCCTCATTCTCATTAACCCACTGACTCTCACTGAGCCCCTCACTTTCACTAACCCACTGACTCTCACTGACCACTGACTTTTACTGAGCCCCTCACGTTCACTAACCCACTGACTCTCACTGACCACTGACTCTCACTAACCCACTGACTCACACTGACCACTGACTCTCACTGACCCCTAATCTCACTAACCCACTGACTCCCACTGACCACTGACTCTCACTAACCCACTGACTCTCACTGACCACTGGCTCTCACTGAGCCCCTCACTTTCAGTAACCCACTGACTCTCACTGACCACTGACTCTCACTAACCCACTGACTCTCACTGACCACTGTCTCTCACTGACCACTGACTCTCACTGACCACTGACTCTCACTGACCACTCGCTCTGACTGTGCCCCTCACTTTCACTAACCCACTGACTCTCAGTGACCACTGACTCTCACTAACCACTGACTCTCACTGACCACTGACTCTCACTGAGCCACTCACTTTCACTAACCCACTGACTCTCAGTGATCACTGACTCTCAGTGACCATTAACTCTCACTGACCAGTGACTCTCACTGACCTCTGGCTCTCACTGAGCCCCTCACTTTCACTAACCCACTGACTCTCAGTGACCACTGACTCTCACTAAGCCCCTCACTTTCACTAACCCACTGACTCTCATTGACCACTGGCTCTCACTGAGCCCCTCACTTTCACTAACCCACTGACTCTCACTGACCACTGACTCTCACTGACCACTGACTCTCACTATCCCACTGACTCTCACTGACCACTGACTCTCACTAACCCACTGACTCTCAATGACCACTGGCTCTCACTGAGCCCCTCACTTTCACTAACCCACTGACTCTCACTGACCACTGACTCTTACTAACCCACTGACTCTCACTGACCACTGACTCTCACTGACCACTGACTCTCACTAACCCACTGACTCTTACTGACCACTGGCTTTCACTGAGCCCCTCACTTTCACGAACCTACTGACTCAGTGACCACTGACTCTCACTGACCACTGGCTCTCACTGAGCACCTCACTTTTACTAACCCACTGACTCTCACTGACCACTGACTCTCACTGAGCACCTCACTTTCACTAACCCACTGACTCTCAGTGACCACCGACTCTCACTAAGCCCCTCACTTTCACTAACCCACTGACTCTCACTGACCACTGACTCTCACTAACCCACTGACTCTTACTGACCACTGACTCTCACTAACCCACTGACTCTCACTGACCACTGGCTCTCACTGAGCCCCTCACTTTCACTAACCCACTGACTCTCACTGACCACTGACTCTCACTAACCCACTGACTCTCACTGACCACTGACTCTCACTGACCACTGACTCTCACTAACCCATTGACTCTCACCGACCACTGACTCTCACTAACCCACTGACTCTTACTGACCACTGGCTCTCACTGAGCCCCTCACTTTCACGAACTCAGTGACCACTGACTCTCACTGACCACTGGCTCTCACTGAGCCCCTCACTTTCACTAACCCACTGACTCTCACTGACCACTGGCTCTCACTTAGCCCCTCACTCTCACTAACCCATTGACATTCACTGACCACTGACTCTCACTAACCCACTGACTCTCACTGAGCCCCTCACTCTCACTAACCCACTAACTCTAACTGACCACTGACTCTCATTGAGCCCCTCACTCTCACTAACCCACTGACTCTCACTGACCACTGAGTCTCACTAACCCACTGACTCTCACTGACCACTGACTCTCACTAACCCACTGACTCTCACTGACCACTGGCTCTCACTGAGCGCCTCAATCTCATTAACCAATTGACTCTCAATGAGCACCTCACTCTCACTAACCCACTGGCTCTCACTGACCACTGACTCTCACTAACCCACTGACTCTCACTGACCACTGACTCTCACTGAACCCCTCACTTTCACTAACCCACTGACTCTCACAGACCACTGACTCTCACTGAGCCCCTCACTTTCACTAACCCACTGACTCTCACTGACCACTGACTCTCACTAACCCACTGACTCTCACTGACCACTGGGTCTCACTCAGCCCCTCACTTTCACTAACCCACTGACTCACACTGACCACTGACTCTCACTGAGCCCCTCACATTCACTAACCCACTGACTCTCACTGACCACTGACACACTGACTCTCACTGAGCCCCTCACTCTCACTGACCACTGGCTCTCACTGAGCCCCTCACTCTCACTAACCCACTGACTCTCACTGATCCCCTCACTTTATCTAACCCACTGACTTTCACTGAACAATGACTCTCACTGACCCACTGACTCTCACTGAGCCCCTCACTCTCACTAACCCACTGACTCTCACTGACCACTGACTCTCACGGATCACTGACTCTCACTAACCCACTGACTCTCACTGACCACTGACTCTCACTAACCCACTGACTCTCACTGACCACTGACTCTCACTGAGCCCCTCACTTTCACTAACCCACTGACTCTCACTGACCACTGACTCTCACTGAGCCCCTCACTTTCACTAACCCACTGACTCTCACTGACCACTGACTCTCACTAACCCACTGACTCTCACTGACCACTTGGTCTCACTCAGCCCCTCACTTTCACTAACCCACTGACTCTCACTGACCACTGACTCTCACTGAGCCCCTCACATTCACTAACCACTGACTCTCACTGACCACTGACTCTCACTGACCCACTGACTATCACTGACCCACTGACTCTCACTGACCACTGGCTCTCACTGAGCCCCTCATTCTCATTAACCCACTGACTCTCACTGAGCCCCTCACTTTCACTAACCCACTGACTCTCACTGACCACTGACTTTTACTGAGCCCCTCACGTTCACTAACCCACTGACTCTCACTGACCACTGACTCTCACTAACCCACTGACTCACACTGACCACTGACTCTCACTGACCCCTAATCTCACTAACCCACTGACTCCCACTGACCACTGACTCTCACTAACCCACTGACTCTCACTGACCACTGGCTCTCACTGAGCCCCTCACTTTCAGTAACCCACTGACTCTCACTGACCACTGACTCTCACTAACCCACTGACTCTCACTGACAACTGGCTCTCACTGAGCCCCTCACTTTCACTAACCCACTGACTCTCACTGAGCCCCTCACTTTCACTAACCCACTGACTCTCACTGACCACTGACTCTAAACACTGACTCTCACTGACCACTTGCTCTCACTGAGGCCCTCACTTTCACTAAGCCACTGACTCTCAGTGACCACTGACACTCACTGACCACTGACTCTCACTGACCACTGGCTCTAACTGAGCCCCTCACTTTCACTAACCCACTGACTCTCACTGACTACTGACTCTCACGGATCCCTGACTCTCACTAACCCACTGACTCTCACTGACCACTGACTCTCACTAACCCACTGACTCTCACTGACCACTGACTCTCACTGAACCCCTCACTTTCACTAACCCACTGACTCTCACTGACCACTGACTCTCACTGAGCCCCTCACTTTCACTAACCCACTGACTCTCACTGACCACTGACTCTCACTAACCCACTGACTCTCACTGACCACTGGGTCTCACTCAGCCCCTCACTTTCACTAACCCACTGACTCTCACTGACCACTGACTCTCACTGAGCACCTCACATTCACTAACCACTGACTCTCAATGACCACTGACTCTCACTGACCCACTGACTATCACTGACCCACTGACTCTCACTGACCACTGGCTCTCACTGAGCCCCTCATTCTCATTAACCCACTGACTCTCACTGAGCCCCTCACTTTCACTAACCCACTGACTCTCACTGACCACTGACTTTTACTGAGCCCCTCACGTTCACTAACCCACTGACTCTCACTGACCACTGACTCTCACTAACCCACTGACTCTCACTGACCACTGACTCTCACTGACCCCTAATCTCACTAACCCACTGACTCCCACTGACCACTGACTCTCACTAACCCACTGACTCTCACTGACCACTGGCTCTCACTGAGCCCCTCACTTTCACTAACCCACTGACTCTCACTGACCACTGACTCTCACTAACCCACTGACTCTCACTGACCACTGTCTCTCACTGACCACTGACTCTCACTGACCACTGACTCTCACTGACCACTCGCTCTGACTGTGCCCCTCACTTTCACTAACCCACTGACTCTCACTGACAATTGACTCTCACTGAGCCCCTCACTTTCACTAACCCACTGACTCTCAGTGACCACTGACTCTCACTAACCACTGACTCTCACTGACCACTGACTCTCACTGAGCCCCTCACTTTCACTAACCCACTGACTCTCAGTGATCACTGACTCTCACTGACCACTGACTCTCACTGACCACTGGCTCTCACTGAGCCCTCACTTTCAATAACCCACTGACTCTCACTGACCAATGACTCTCACTGACCAATGACTCTCACTAACCCATTGACTCTCACTGACCACTGACTCTCACTAACTCACTGACTCTCACTGACCACTGACTCTCACTGACCACTGACTCTCACTGAGCCCCTCACTTTTACTAACCTACTGACTCTCACTGACCACTGGCTCTCACTGAGCCCCTCACTTTCACTAACACACTGTCTCTCACTGACCACTGACTCTCACTGACCACTGACTCTCACTGACCACTGGCTCTCACTGAGCCCCTCACTTTCACTAACCCAACTGATACCTCAGTGACCACTGACTCTCACTGACCACTGACTCTCACTGAGCCCCTCTCTTTCAATAACCCACTGACCTCTCACTGAACCACTGACTCTCACTGACCACTTGACGCTCACACTAACCCACATATTCTCACGAACCACTGGGCTCTCACTGACCCCTCACTTTCACTAACCCACCTGACTCTCAGTGACCCTGACTCTCACTAACCTCTGCTCTCACCTTGACGCACGTGAGACTCTCACTGACCACTGACTCTCACTAACCCACTGACTCTCACTGACCACTGACTCTCACTGACCACTGGCTCTCACTCAGCCCCTCACTTTCACTAACCCACTGACTCTCAGTGACCACTGACTCTCACTGACCACTAACTCTCACTGACCACTGGCTCTCACTGAGCCCCTCACTTTCAATAACCCACAGACTCTCAGTGACCACTGACTCTCACTGACCACTGACTCTCACTAACCCACTGACTCTCACTGACCACTGACTCTCACTAACCCACTGACTCTTACTGACCACTGGCTCTCACTGAGCCCCTCACTTTCACGAACCCACTGACTCTCACTGAGCCCCTCACTTTCACTAACCCACTGACTCTCACTGAGCCCCTCACTTTCACTAACCCACTGACTCTCACTGACCACTGACTCTCACTGACCACTGGCTCTCACTGAGCACTGACTCTCACTAAGCCCCTCACTTTCACTAACCCACTGATTCTCACTGACCACTGGCTCTCACTGAGCCCCTCACTTTCACTAACCCACTGACTCTCACTGACCACTGACTCTCACTGACCACTGACTCTCACTAACCCATTGACTCTCACTGACCACTGACTCTCACTAACCCACTGACTCTCAATGACCACTAGCTCTCACTGAGCCCCTCACTTTCACTAACCCACTGACTCTCACTGACCACTGACTCTCACTAACCCACTGACTCTTACTGACCACTGACTCTAACTGACCACTGACTCTCACTAACCCACTGACTCTCACTGACCACTTACTCTTACTAACCCACTGACTCTCACTGACCACCGGCTCTCACTGAGCCTCTCACTTTCACTAACCCACTGACACTCACTGACCACTGAATCTCACTGAGCCCTTCACTTTCACTAACCCACTGACTCTCACTGACCACTTACTCTCACTGACCACTGGCTCTCACTGAGCCCCTCACTTTCACTAACCCACTGACTCTCACTGACCACTGACTCTCACTAACCCACTTACTCTCACTGACCACTGGCTCTCACTGAGCCCCTCACTTTCACTAACCCACTGACTCTCACTGACCATTGGATCTCACTGGCCACTGACTCTCACTGACCACTGACTCTCACTGACCACTGACACTCACTAACCCACTGACTCTCACTGACCACTGGCTATCACTTACCACTGAATCTCACTAACCCACTGACTCTCACTGACCACTGACTCTCACTAACCCACTAACTCTCACTGACCACTGGCTCTCACTGAGCCCCTCACTTTCACTAACCCACTGACTCTCACTGACCACTTACTCTCACTGAGCCACTGACTCTCACTGACCACTGGCTCTCACTGACCACTGACTCTCACTGACCACTCGCTCTCACTGTGCCCCTCACTTTCACTAACCCACTGACTCTCACTGACAACTGACTCTCACTGAGCCCCTCACTTTCACTAACCCACTGACTCTCAGTGACCACTGACTCTCAGTGACCACTGACTCTCACTGACCACTGACTCTCACTGAGCCCCTCACTTTCACTAACCCACTGACTCTCAGTGACCACTGACTCTCACTGACCACTGACTCTCACTGAGCCCCTCACTTTCAATAACCCACTGACTCTCACTGACCACTGACTCTCACTGACCACTGACTCTCACTAACCCACTTATTCTCACTGACCACTGGCTCTCACTGAGCCCCTCACTTTCATTAACCCACTGACTCTCACTGACCATTGAATCTCACTGGCCACTGACTCTCACTGACCACTGACTCTCACTGACCACTGACACTCACTAACCCACTGACTTTCACTGACCACTGGCTATCACTTACCACTGAATCTCACTAACCCACTGACTCTCACTGACCACTGACTCTCACTAACCCACTAACTCTCACTGACCACTGGCTCTCACTGAGCCCCTCACTTTCACTAACCCACTGACTCTCACTGACCACTTACTCTCACTGAGCCACTGACTCTCACTGACCACTGGCTCTGACTGACCACTGACTCTCACTGACCACTGACTCTCACTAAGCCCCTCACTTTCACTAACCCACTGATTCTCACTGACCACTGGCTCTCACTGAGCCCCTCACTTTCACTAACCCACTGACTCTCACTGACCACTGACTCTCACTGACCACTGACTCTCACTAACACACTGACTCTCACTGACCACTGACTCTCACTAACCCACTGACTCTCACTGACCACTGGCTCTCACTGAGCCCCTCACTTTCACTAACCCACTGACTCTCACTGACCACTGACTCTCACTGAGCCCTTCACTTTCACTAACCCACTGACTCTCACTGACCACTTACTCTCACTGACCACTGGCTCTCACTGAGCCCCTCACTTTCACTAACCCACTGACTCTCACTGACCAATGACTCTCACTAACCCACTTATTCTCACTGACCACTGGCTCTCACTGAGCCCCTCACTTTCACTAACCCACTGACTCTCACTGACCATTGAAACTCACTGGCCACTGACTCTCACTGACCACTGACTCTCACTGACCACTGACACTCACTAACCCACTGACTTTCACTGACCACTGGCTATCACTTACCACTGAATCTCACTAACCCATTGACTCTCACTGACCACTGACTCTCACTAACCCACTAACTCTCACTGACCACTGGCTCTCACTGAGCCCCTCACTTTCACTAACCCACTGACTCTCACTGACCACTTACTCTCACTGAGCCACTGACTCTCACTGACCACTGGCTCTGACTGACCACTGACTCTCACTGACCACTGACTCTCACTAAGCCCCTCACTTTCACTAACCCACTGATTCTCACTGACCACTGGCTCTCACTGAGCCCCTCACTTTCACTAACCCACTGACTCTCACTGACCACTGACTCTCACTGACCACTGACTCTCACTAACACACTGACTCTCACTGACCACTGACTCTCACTAACCCACTGACTCTCACTGACCACTGGCTCTCACTGAGCCCCTCACTTTCACTAACCCACTGACTCTCACTGACCACTGACTCTCACTGAGCCCTTCACTTTCACTAACCCACTGACTCTCACTGACCACTTACTCTCACTGACCACTGGCTCTCACTGAGCCCCTCACTTTCACTAACCCACTGACTCTCACTGACCAATGACTCTCACTAACCCACTTATTCTCACTGACCACTGGCTCTCACTGAGCCCCTCACTTTCACTAACCCACTGACTCTCACTGACCATTGAAACTCACTGGCCACTGACTCTCACTGACCACTGACTCTCACTGACCACTGACACTCACTAACCCACTGACTTTCACTGACCACTTGCTATCACTTACCACTGAATCTCACTAACCCACTGACTCTCACTGACCACTGACTCTCACTAACCCACTAACTCTCACTGACCACTGGCTCTCACTGAGCCCCTCACTTTCACTAACCCACTGACTCTCATTGACCACTTACTCTCACTGAGCCACTGACTCTCACTGACCACTGGCTCTCACTGACCACTGACTCTCAATGACCACTGACTCTCACTGACCACTTGCTCTCACTGTGCCCCCCACTTTAAATAACCCACTGACTCTCAGTGACCACTGACTCTCACTAAGCCCCTCACTTTCACTAACCCACTGATTCTCACTGACCACTGGCTCTCACTGAGCCCCTCACTTTCACTAACCCACTGACTCTCACTGACCACTGACTCTCACTGACCACTGACTCTCACTAACCCACTGACTCTCACTGACCACTGACTCTCACTAACCCACTGACTCTCACTGACCACTGGCTCTCACTGAGCCCCTCACTTTCACTAACCCAATGACTCTCACTGACCACTGACTCTCACTAACCCACTGACTCTCACTGACCACTGACTCTAACTGACCACTGACTCTCACTAACCCACTGACTCTCACTGACCACTTACTCTTACTAACCCACTGACTCTCACTGAGCCCCTCACTTTCACTAACCCACTGACTCTCACTGACCACTGAATCTCACTGAGCCCTTCACTTTCACTAACCCACTGACTCTCACTGACCACTTACTATCACTGACCACTGGCTCTCACTGAGCCCCTCACTTTCACTAACCCACTGACTCTCACTGACCACTGACTCTCACTAACCCACTGACTCTCGCTGACCACTTACTCTCACTGAGCCACTAACTCTCACTGACCACTGGCTCTCACTGACCACTGACTCTCACTGACCACTGACTCTCACTGACCACTCGTTCTCACTGTGCCACTCACTTTCACTAACCCACTGACTCTCACTGACCACTGACTCTCACTGAGCCCCTCACTTTCACTAACCCACTGACTCTCACTGACCACTGACTCTCACTGACCACTGACTCTCACTGAGCCCCCCACTTTCACTAACCCACTGACTCTCAGTGACCACTGACTCTCACTGACCACTGACTCTCACTGACCACTGGCTCTCACTGAGCCCCTCACTTTGAATAACCCACTGACTCTCACTGACCACTGACTCTCGCTAACCCACTGACTCGCACTGACCACTGACTCTCACTAACCCACTGACTCTCACTGACCACTGACTCTCACTGACCACTGACTCTCACTGAGCCCCTAACTTTAACTAACCCACTGACTCTCAGTGACCACTGACTCTCACTGACCACTGACTCTCACTGACCATTGGCTCTCACTGAGCCCCTCACTTTCAATAACCCATTGACTCTCACTGACCACTGACTCTCACTGACCACTGACTCTCACTAACCCACTGACTCTCACTGACCACTGACTCTCACTAACCCACTGACTCTCACTGACCACTTACTCTCACTAACCCACTGACTCTCACTGACCACTGAATCTCACTGACCACTCGCTCTCACTGTGCCCCTCACTTTCACTAACCCACTGTCTCTCACTGACCACTGACTCTCACTGAGCCCCTCACTTTCACTAACCCACTGACTCTCAGTGACCACTGACTCTCACTGACCACTGACTCTCACTGACCACTGACTCTCGCTAACCCACTGACTCTCACTGACCACTAACTCTCACTAACCCACTGACTCTCACTGACCACTGACTCTCACTGACCACTGACTCTCAATGACCACTGGCTCTCACTGAGCCCCTCACTTTCAATAACCCACTGACTCTCACTGACCACTGACTCTCACTGACAACTGACTCTCACTAACCCACTGACTCTCACTGACCACTGACTCTCACTAACCCACTGACTCTCACTGACCACTTACTCTCACTAACCCACTGACTCTCACTGACCACTGGCTCTCACTGGCCACTTACTCTCACTGACCACTGGCTCTCACTGAGCCCCTCACTTTCACTAACCCACTGACTCTCACTGACCACTGACTCTCACTGAGCCCCTCACTTTCACTAACCCACTGACTCTCAATGACCACTTGCTCTCACTGAGCCCCTCACTTTCACTAACCCACTGACTATCACTGACCACTGAATCTCACTGACAACTGACTCTCACTACCACACTGACTCTCACTGACCACTGGCTCTCACTGAGCCCCTCACTTTCACTAACCCACTGACTCTCACTGACCACTGACTCTCACTAACCCACTGACTCTCACTGACCACTGACTCTCACTGACCACTGACTCTCACTAACCCACTGACTCTCACTGACCACTGGCTCTCACTGAGCCCCTCACTTTCACTAACCCACTGACTCTAACTGATCACTGGCTCTCACTGACCCACTGACTCTCACTGAGCCCCTCTCTCTCAATGACCACTGGCTCTCACTGAGCCCCTCACTCTCACTAACCCACTGACTCTCAATGGGCCCCTCACTTTCACTAACCCACTGACTCTCACTGACCACTGACTCTCACTGATTACTGACTCTCACTAACACACTGACTCTCACTGACCACTGGCTCTCACTGAGCCCCTCACTTTCACTAACCCACTGACTCTCACTGACCACTGACTCTCACTAACCCACTGACTCTCACTGACCACTTACTCTCACTGAGCCACTGACTCTCACTGACCACTGGCTCTCACTGACCACTGGCTCTCACTGACCATTGACTCTCACTGACCACTCACTCTCACTGTGCCCCTCACTTTCACTAACCCACTGACTCTCACTGACCACTGACTCTCACTGAGCCCCTCACTTTCACTAACCCACTGACTCTCACTGACCACTGACTCTCACTGACCACTGACTCTCACTGACCACTGACTCTCACTGAGCCCCTCACTTTCACTAACCCACTGACTCTCAGTGACCACTGACTCTCACTGACCACTGACTCTCACTGAGCCCCTCACTTTCAATAACCCACTGACTCTCACTGACCCACTGACTCTCACTGACCACTGACTCTCACTAACCCACTGACTCTCACTGACCACTGACTCTCACTAACCCACTGACTCTCACTGACCACTTACTCTCACTAACCCACTGACTCTCACTGACCACAGACTCTCACTGACCACTGACTCTCACTAACCCACTGACTCTCACTGACCACTGACTCTCACTGACCACTCGCTCTCACTGTGCCCCTCACTTTCACTAACCCACTGTCTCTCACTGACCACTGACTCTCACTGAGCCCCTCACTTTCACTAACCCCCTGACTCTCAGTGACCATTGACTCTCACTGACCACTGACTCTCATTGACCACTGACTCTCGCTAACCCACTGACTCTCACTGACCACTAACTCTCACTAACCCACTGACTCTCACTGACCACTGACTCTCACTGACCACTGACTCTCACTGAGCCCCTCACTTTCACTAACCCACTGACTCTCAGTGACCACTGACTCTCACTGACCACTGACTCTCAATGACCACTGTCTCTCACTGAGCCCCTCACTTTCAATAACCCACTGACTCTCACTGACCACTGACTCTCACTGACCACTGACTCTCACTAACCCACTGACTCTCACTGACCACTTACTCTCACTAACCCACTGACTCTCACTGACCACTGGCTCTCACTGAACCCCTCACTTTCACTAACACACTGACTTTTACTGACCATTGACTCTCACTGGCCACTTACTCTCACTGACCACTGGCTCTCACTGAGCCCCTCACTTTCACTAACCCACTGACTCTCACTGACCACTGACTCTCACTAAGCCCCTCACTTTCACTAACCCACTGACTCTCAATGACCACTTGCTCTCACTGAGCCCCTTACTTTCACTAACCCACTGACTATCACTGACCACTGAATCTCACTGACCACTGACTCTCACTACCACACTGACTCTCACTGACCACTGGCTCTCACTGAGCCCCTCACTTTCACTAACCCACTGACTCTCACTGACCACTGACTCTCACTAACCCACTGACTCTCACTGACCACTGACTCTCACTGACCACTGACTCTCACTAACCCACTGACTCTCACTGACCACTGGCTCTCACTGAGCCCCTCACTTTCACTAACCCACTGACTCTAACTGATTACTGGCTCTCACTGACCCACTGACTCACACTGAGCCCCTCTCTCTCAATGACCACTGGCTCTCACTGAGCCCCTCACTCTCACTAACCCACTGACTCTCAATGGGCCCCTCACTTTCACTAACCCACTGACTCTCACTGACCACTGACTCTCACTGACCACTGACTCTCACTAACACACTGACTCTCACTGACCACTGGCTCTCACTGAGCCCCTCACTTTCACTAACCCACTGACTCTCACTGACCACTGACTCTCACTAACCCACTGACTCTCACTGACCACTTACTCTCACTGAGCCACTGACTCTCACTGACCACTGGCTCTCACTGACCACTGACTCACTGACCACTGACTCTCACTGACCACTCACTCTCACTGTGCCCCTCACTTTCACTAACCCACTGACTCTCACTGACCACTGACTCTCACTGAGCCCCTCACTTTCACTAACCCACTGACTCTCACTGACAACTGACTCTCACTGACCACTGACTCTCACTGACCACTGACTCTCACTGAGCCCCTCACTTTCACTAACCCACTGACTCTCAGTGACCACTGACTCTCACTGACCACTGACTCTCACTGAGCCCCTCACTTTCAATAACCCACTGACTCTCACTGACCCACTGACTCTCACTGACCACTGACTCTCACTAACCCACTGACTCTCACTGACCACTGACTCTCACTAACCTACTGACTCTCACTGACCACTTACTCTCACTAACCCACTGACTCTCACTGACCACAGACTCTCACTGACCACTTACTCTCACTAACCCACTGACTCTCACTGACCACTGACTCTCACTGACCACTCGCTCTCACTGTGCCCCTCACTTTCACTAACCCACTGACTCTCACTGACCACTGACTCTCACTGAGCCCCTCACTTTCACTAACCCACTGACTCTCAGTGACCATTGACTCTCACTGACCACTGACTCTCATTGACCACTGACTCTCGCTAACCCACTGACTCTCACTGACCACTGACTCTCACTAACCCACTGACTCTCACTGACCACTGACTCTCACTGACCACTGACTCTCACTGAGCCCCTCACTTTCACTAACCCACTGACTCTCAGTGACCACTGACTCTCACTGACCACTGACTCTCAATGACCACTGTCTCTCACTGAGCCCCTCACTTTCAATAACCCACTGACTCTCACTGACCACTGACTCTCACTGACCACTGACTCTCACTAACCCACTGACTCTCACTGACCACTTACTCTCACTAACCCACTGACTCTCACTGACCACTGGCTCTCACTGAACCCCTCACTTTCACTAACACACTGACTTTTACTGACCATTGACTCTCACTGGCCACTTACTCTCACTGACCACTGGCTCTCACTGAGCCCCTCACTTTCACTAACCCACTGACTCTCACTGACCACTGACTCTCACTAAGCCCCTCACTTTCACTAACCCACTGACTCTCAATGACCACTTGCTCTCACTGAGCCCCTTACTTTCACTAACCCACTGACTATCACTGACCACTGAATCTCACTGACCACTGACTCTCACTACCACACTGACTCTCACTGACCACTGGCTCTCACTGAGCCCCTCACTTTCACTAACCCACTGACTCTCACTGACCACTGACTCTCACTAACCCACTGACTCTCACTGACCACTGACTCTCACTGACCACTGACTCTCACTAACCCACTGACTCTCACTGACCACTGGCTCTCACTGAGCCCCTCACTTTCACTAACCCACTGACTCTAACTGATTACTGGCTCTCACTGACCCACTGACTCACACTGAGCCCCTCTCTCTCAATGACCACTGGCTCTCACTGAGCCCCACACTCTCACTAACCCACTGACTCTCAATGGGCCCCTCACTTTCACTAACCCACTGACTCTCACTGACCACTGACTCTCACTGACCACTGACTCTCACTAACACACTGACTCTCACTGACCACTGGCTCTCACTGAGCCCCTCACTTTCACTAACCCACTGACTCTCACTGACCACTGACTCTCACTAACCCACTGACTCTCACTGACCACTTACTCTCACTGAGCCACTGACTCTCACTGACCACTGGCTCTCACTGACCACTGACTCACTGACCATTGACTCTCACTGACCACTCACTCTCACTGTGCCCCTCACTTTCACTAACCCACTGACTCTCACTGACCACTGACTCTCACTGAGCCCCTCACTTTCACTAACCCACTGACTCTCACTGACAACTGACTCTCACTGACCACTGACTCTCACTGACCACTGACTCTCACTGAGCCCCTCACTTTCACTAACCCACTGACTCTCAGTGACCACTGACTCTCACTGACCCACTGACTCTCAGTGACCACTGACTCTCACTGACCACTGACTCTCAATGACCACAGTCTCTCACTGAGCCCCTCACTTTCAATAACCCACTGACTCTCACTGACCACTGACTCTCACTGACCACTGACTCTCACTAACCCACTTACTCTCACTGACCACTGACTCTCACTAACCCACTGACTCTCACTGACCACTTACTCTCACTAACCCACTGACTCTCACTGACCACTGGCTCTCACTGAACCCCTCACTTTCACTAACACACTGACTCTCACTGACCATTGACTCTCACTGGCCACTTACTCTCACTGACCACTGGCTCTCACTGAGCCCCTCACTTTCACTAACCCACTGACTCTCACTGACCACTGACTCTCACTGAGCCCCTCACTTTCACTAACCCACTGACTCTCAATGACCACTTGCTCTCACTGAGCCCCTCACTTTCACTAACCCACTGACTATCACTGACCACTGAATCTCACTGACCACTGACTCTCACTACCACACTGACTCTCACTGACCACTGGCTCTCACTGAGCCCCTCACTTTCACTAACCCACTGACTCTCACTGACCACTGACTCTCACTAACCAACTGACTCTCACTGACCACTGACTCTCACTGACCACTGACTCTCACTAACCCACTGACTCTCACTGACCACTGGCTCTCACTGAGCCCCTCACTTTCACTAACCCACTGACTCTAACTGACCACTGGCTCTCACTGACCCACTGACTCTCACTGAGCCCCTCACTCTCACTGACCACTGGCTCTCACTGAGCCCCTCACTCTCACTAACCCACTGAATCTCAATGGGCCCCTCACTTTCACTAACCCACTGACTCTCACTGACCACTGACTCTCACTGACCACTGACTCTCACTAACACACTGACTCTCACTGACCACTGGCTCTCACTGAGCCCCTCACTTTCACTAACCCACTGACTCTCACTGACCACTGACTCTCACTAACCCACTGACTCTCACTGACCACTTACTCTCACTGAGCCACTGACTCTCACTGACCACTGGCTCTCACTGACCACTGACTCACTGACCACTGACTCTCACTGACCACTCGCTCTCACTGTGCCCCTCACTTTCACTAACCCACTGACTCTCACTGACCACTGACTCTCACTGAGCCCCTCACTTTCACTAACCCACTGACTCTCACTGACAACTGACTCTCACTGACCACTGACTCTCACTGACCACTGACTCTCACTGAGCCACTCACTTTCACTAACCCACTGACTCTCAGTGACCACTGACTCTCACTGAACACTGACTCTAGCTAACCCACTGACTCTCACTGACCACTGACTCTCACTAACCCACTGACTCTCACTGACCACTGACTCTCACTGACCACTGACTCTCACTGAGCCCCTAACTTTTACTAACCCACTGACTCTCAGTGACCACTGACTCTCACTGACCACTGACTCTGACTGACCACTGGCTCTCACTGAGCCCCTCACTTTCAATAACCCACTGACTCTCACTGACCACTGACTCTCACTGACCACTGACTCTCACTAACCCACTGACTCTTACTGACCACTGACTCTCACTAACCCACTGACTCTCACTGACCACTTACTCTCACTAACCCACTGACTCTCACTGACCACTGACTCTCACTGACCAATCGCTCTCACTGTGCCCCTCACTTTCACTAACCCACTCACTCTCACTGACCACTGACTCTCACTGAGCCCCTCACTTTCACTAATCCACTGACTCTCAGTGACCACTGACTCTCACTGACCACTGACTCTCACTGACCACTGACTCTCACTGAGCCCCTCACTTTCACTAACCCACTGACTCTCAGTGACCACTGACTCTCACTGACCACTGACTCTCACTGACCACTTAATCTCACTAACCCACTGACTCTCACTGACCACTGACTCTCACTAACCCACTGACTCTCACTGACCACTGACTCTCACTGACCACTGACTCTCACTGAGCCCCTCACTTTTACTAACCCACTGACTCTCAGTGACCACTGACTCTCACTTACCACTGACTCTCACTGACCACTGGCTCTCACTGAGCCCCTCACTTTCAGTAACCCACTGACTCTCACTGACCACTGACTCTCACTGACCACTGACTCTCACTAACCCACTGACTCTCACTGACCACTGACTCTCACTAACCCACTGACTCTCACTGACCACTTACTCTCACTAACCCACTGACTCTCACTGACCACTGACTCTCACTAACCCACTGACTCTCACTGACCACTTACTCTCACTAACCCACTGACTCTCACTGACCACTGGCTCTCACTGAGCCCCTCACTTTCACTAACCCACTGACACTCACTGACCATTGACTCTCACTGGCCACTTACTCTCACTGACCACTGGCTCTCACTGAGCCCCTCACTTTCACTAACCCACTGACTCTCACTGACCACTGACTCTCACTGAGCCCTTCACTTTCACTAACCCACTGACTCTCAATGACCACTTGCTCTCACTGAGCCCCTCACTTTCACTAACCCACTGACTATCACTGACCACTGAATCTCACTGACCACTGACTCTCACTAACACACTGACTCTCACTGACCACTGGCTCTCACTGAGCCCCTCACTTTCAATAACCCACTGACTCTCACTGACCACTGACTCTCACTGACCACTAAATCTCACTAACCCACTGACTCTCATTGACCCCTGACTCTCACTAACCCACTGACTCTCACTGACCACAGACTCTCACTGAGCCCCTCACATTCACTAACCCACTGACTCTCAGTGACCACTGACTCTCACTAACTCACTGACTCTCACTGACCACTGACTCTCACTAACCCACTGACTCTCACTGACCACTTACTCTCACTAACCCACTGACTCTCACTGACCACTGACTCTCACTGACCACTGACTCTCACTGAGCCCCTAACTTTCACTAATCCACTGACTCTCAGTGACCACTGACTCTCACTGACCACTGACTCTCACTGACCACTGACTCTCACTGAGCCCCTCACTTTCACTAACCCACTGACTCTCAGTGACCACTGACTCTCACTGAACACTGACTCTCACTGACCACTGACTCTCGCTAACCCACTGACTCTCACTGACCACTGACTCTCACTAACCCACTGACTCTCACTGACCACTGACTCTCACTGACCACTGACTCTCACTGAGCCCCTCACTTTCACTAACCCACTGACTCTCAGTGACCAGTGACTCTCACTGACCACTGACTCTCACTGACCACTGGCTCTCACTGAGCCCCTCACTTTCAGTAACCCACTGACTCTCACTGACCACTGACTCTCACTGACCACTGACTCTCACTAACCCACTGACTCTCACTGACCACTGACTCTCACTAACCCACTGACTCTCACTGACCACTTACTCTCACTAACCCACTGACTCTCACTGACCACTGGCTCTCACTGAGCCCCTCACTTTCACTAACCCACTGACTCTCACTGACCATTGACTCTCACTGGCCACTTACTCTCACTGACCACTGGCTCTCACTGAGCCCCTCACTTTCACTAACCCACTGACTCTCAATGACCACTTGCTCTCACTGAGCCCCTCACTTTCACTAACCCACTGACTATCACTGACCACTGAAGCTCACTGACCACTGACTCTCACTAACACACTGACTCTCACTGACCACTGGCTCTCACTGAGCCCCTCACTTTCAATAACCCACTGACTCTCACTGACCACTGACTCTCACTGACCACTAAATCTCACTAACCCACTGACTCTCACTGACCCCTGACTCTCACTAACCCACTGACTCTCACTGACCACAGACTCTCACTGAGCCCCTCACTTTCACTAACCCACTGACTCTCAGTGACCACTGACTCTCACTAACCTACTGACTCTCACTGACCACTGACTCTCACTGACCACTGACTCTCACTAACCCACTGACTCTCACTGACCACTTACTCTCACTAACCCACTGACTCTCACTGACCACTGGCTCTCACTGAGCCCCTCACTTTCACTAACCCACTGACTCTCACTGACCACTGACTCTCACTGAGCCCGTCACTTTCACTAACCCACTGACTCTCACTGACCACTGACTCTAACTGAGCCCCTCACTTTCACTAACCCACTGACTCTCACTGACCACTGACTCTCACTGACCACTGACTCTCACTAACCCACTGACTCTCACTGACCACTGGCTCTCACTGAGCCCCTCACTTTCACTAACCCACTGACTCCCACTAACCACTGACTCTCACTAACCCACTGACTCTCACTGACCACTGACTCTCACTGACCACTGACTCTCACTAACCCACTGACTCTCACTGACCACTTACTCTCACTAACCCACTGACTCTCACTGACCACTGGCTCTCACTGAGCCCCTCACTTTCACTAACCTACTGACTCTCACTGACCACTGGCTCTCACTGACCACTTGCTCTCACTGACCACTGGCTCTCACTGACCACTGACTCTGAACAGCTGGAAGTTATTTCTGCTCCAGGACAGTAACGCAGGGAGGTGCCCCACTAGATGACCACTGCCCACACTGATCTGCGCCTCATATCCAGGGTTACGGACTTACACTGAATCATAAACATAATATAACATTTCTGCCTTAGTCGTTATCTACATTCAGAAAAAAGAAAACATGAAGCAGAGTTTGAATAAGAAGCTTTAATGGCGGGATTTGTGCTTGAATTATTTTTAATTTTTGCTAAATGTATTTTTCTTTATATTTTATTTGCTCTACATTTTCTGCCCCAGCGTGCATACTACTTAGAGGTCCATGTTGGAGACGGATGGGGGCAGAGAGCCGGTACACGTGTCCTGTACATGGCATTACCCACAATCCTTAGATATAATCCGGTACAAAGCATCGCACATATAATGCCATGTTTAATTCATGAGCGGCCATGTCCATGATGTGCCGATCTGGGAGGGTTTAGTTGGAGAGTCCTCAGGTGGATTAATGAGTATCCAGCGAGACACCGAGAGGGGAAGGGAACCAAGTTACTGATGGCGGCACCTCTGGCCCAGAGGCTGTAAAACGTTCACTTGTAGGTTTTATTGGACTAAAGGACAAGGGTTGGGATCCAGTAACTTCAGAGTAAATACTGATTATTACAGCGATATATATATGTAATACTGATAAAAATAGCCACATAACGAGAACAAACATACAGAACCCAGATGTACAGATAAGTTTTATATTTAAATTAAAGTGTTTCATAAATATTATACTTACAGACAGCATGACACTGAGCTTTTATTTGAGGTTCACTAAAAAGATAATAATATTTTAGAAAGGAGCAAACATATAAATACATAATGTGATCACGTCGCTCTGTTATACGGAGTTTCCGGTTGGACAACTTTAGGAGCCTGTTGCGTGACAATGTCGCTGTTTCTTGGCTTCAGCCTAGATTTGGTGATCTGTTGCTTGACTTGTTTTCAACCTGTCTTACAACATTCTTAGAAACTTCTTCAATGGAAATCCTCTAGCACATAAAGCCTGCGCCTGTGAATTAAACTATGCAAGAACTGGTTGATCAATCAATGATGATGTCATTAGTAGCATTACGGCCCTATTATTCAATTCATACCAAGCATACTGTATCGGTCCGAATATAAGCCCCGCCCGCATATAAGCCGCACCCGTAAAGTTCAAGGGGAAAAAATAGAAAAAACATAGTACTCAAATATAAGCCGCACCCGTAAAATTGGAGAGAAAAAGATCTGCCATTGCAAGACACCGGCTTTCTATTAGTACTGTAGCTTTTTTTGCAGGTTACAGGCCTTACAGGATGTTAGAATCACTAAAACCGTAAATCGCTATTCAATACCGCAGTCTAAAGCACGAAAATCGGCACCCTTAACTCGCAATCGCGCAAATCGGCAGTAATTTTGCGTTCGCGAATAGAAGCCGCACATGTAACAAGCAAAGTTGGCAAATTGGCAATGATTTTTTTTGCGGTTGCGAATATAAGCCGCACCCATAACTCACAAGCACAAAAATCGGGAAAAAGCTGTGGCTTATATTCGGACCAATACGGTATGAGGCGTTTCTTCTAATGAAAGACATAAAACATGGCAGCAACCGACTTCTAACACTAGAGATGAGTATAATGTAATGTATATGTATGACGTTTAGACATGACCTCTGTATAAGCCATATATGACACATCCATGTTATTGTGTGTGTGTGTGAGAGGGGCATTTATATTTCTGCAGGGGCAGGGCTTATAAGCTGTCTGTTTCTGAGCATATGCAGGGGAAGGGGGTAGGTGTCAAACTCTGAAAGCTCAAATGGTAACAAATACCCTCTTGGTTAGTATGAGACAGAGCACAGTAAGTACAGCAGAGTCTGTATCTTGATGAGCTGCAGAGGGACTGTTTGTAAGATTTTAGGAAACAGGGACATAAGTAGCATTCTATCTCTCCAGGCTACCCCCGCTAAGCTGTGCAGGGTGACGTGCTCCATTACTAACGCAGTGGCTGTTTTCGTCAGCACCGACGCCTCATGGCACACTGTGAGTCTGAAGTCAGTGGACATCACAGAAATGAGGCGTGTTACTTCCGTGTATCTCTGTATTAGACATTATGCCTTAATATAAGCTTCATATAACCTGCTATGAATTACTAACAGGAGCCAGCGGCATCTTTTTATTTATTTTATATAAATTTGTATTGATTTATAGTATATATTTTTACTCTGCTTATTGTGGCAGTAATGTCTGTATAGAGTTTGGGGAAAGCGATTTATTCTATATATGTGTCTAGTAATTAAGGATCCTCTGCCTAATATAAGAAGCTCATCATAAGATTGAAGCACTCATAGTTCTCTGGAATAAAACATTACTTTCTGACTCTCACATTACGTTATACTCCATGTTTATGTATAGTATATACAATATAATTAATGTACACTGGCAATAAGGAGACTGGGATCGCTGGAGGTGAAGAAGATTGACATCTCACGTGGAGATTATACTGAATGCGATCTCTATACCACATAACATTTGAGGTCTCTCCAGGTGACAGTCACAAACAGTTAAAATTAAAAACCACTAGGAGTTTGTGCGCCCTCTCTCCCTTGCCTCTTGTTTTTATACATATTCCAGACACCTAGGACATGAGGAAGCAGCACGGCCCCTGCAAGTAACACGCGGCCCCTGCACGTAACACGCGGCCCCTGCACGTAACACACGCTGCCCCTGCACGTTACACGCTGCCCCTGCACGTTACACACGGCCCCTGCACGTAACACGCGCCCCCTGCACGTAACACGCGCCCCCTGCACGTAACACGCGGCCCCTGCACGTAACACGCGGCCCCTGCACGTAACACGCCCCACTGCACGTAACACACGCCCCCTGCACGTTACACACAGACCATGCACGTTACACGCGGCCCCTGCACGTAACACACAGACCATGCACGTAACACGCGGCCCCTGCACGTAACACACGTTTTAACAATTAATAGAACAATTGTCCGTGCAACATCAGGACATTCCTTAGGACCAACTATACCCACTGGGACCAACCAGCCCCAGTATCTAAAATATATATATTACACCCCATTAAATATAAATTCAAGTTTGCCCAAATTGTATGTTACAAGGTTCCCTGTACATAGCGTCAAATATATGTGAATATATACAAAGTAAGAGAAAACTGGGGGGTGAGTGATCAGAGGTGAAACAAGTGGCCGGCATGAGGAGGGGAGGGGTTGTAAAACCTTAAGCCCCTCCCACAAATACAGGCCAAAGGGTTGGGGGGGGCTGGCTATTATATTTGTATCGGGGCCCCAAGTTTGGGGGGGGGGGCAATTACATTTCTGCTGGGCCCAGGTGTATATATTAAATACACTAATTAAACGCTGAGGGCCTCATTCTATTATTGGCCGTAGGAGATGCGGGGCCGCAAGGACCGGCCGCAGGCTACTTGCCTATTCTATTCCCTTCCGGCCGGGGATTCCGGCAGGCTTGCGGCCGACGCCTTGCTATCCCTTGTGGCCCCAGGCGCCGGAGGAAAGCCTTTGATCTTAAACGGCCGCAAGAGATTCGGTCGCAAGAAAAGCCTGGTTGCTATTCAATTGCTCCGGGAACCCTCTCTGCAAGGCTAAAACTGAGCCGCAGCTTACTTGCAGCAAAAAGGTCCCGCAGGCACACAATTAAGCACATTATAAAGCCATCCTGCACTCTGAGGAGACTATAAAGTGATTGTAGGTGTTAGCATTCATAGCACAACATTCCCCTACACTCAAATCCGTAAATAAATTTTATTTTAATTTATATCAAATATCCATGTAAAAAGTCCATAGGGCTTGGAGCACCTCAGACCCGCCCACGCTGCGGCCGGAAAATAAACAGTTAATGTAATCTCGGATTTGGACTGACTCTCACTGAGCCCCTCACTCTCACTAACCCACTGACTCTCACTGACCACTGACTCTCACTGAGCCCCTCACTTTCACTGACCCACTGACTCTCAGTGACCACTGACTCTCAGTGACCATTAACTCTCACTGACCAGTGACTCTCACTGACCTCTGGCTCTCACTGAGCCCCTCACTTTCAATAACCCAATGACTCTCACTGACCACTGACTCTCATTAACCCACTGACTCTCACTGAGCCCCTCACTTTCACTAACCCACTGACTCTCACTGACCACTGACTCTCACTGACCACTGGCTCTCACTGAGCCCCTCACTTTCACTAACCCACTGACTCTCACTGACCACTGACTCTCACTGACCACTGGCTCTCACTGAGCCCCTCACTTTCACTAACCCACTGACTCTCACTGACCACTGACTCTCACTAATCCACTGACTCTCAGTGACCACTGACTCTCACTAACCCACTGACTCTCACTGACCACTTACTCTCACTAATCCACTGACTCTCACTGACCACTGACTCTCACTAACCCATTGACTCTCACTGACTCTCACTAACCCACTGACTCTCACTGACCACTGGCTCTCACTGAGCCCCTCACTTTCACTAACCCACTGACTCTCAGTGATCACTGACTCTCACTGACCACTGACTCTCACTGACCACTGGCTCTCACTGAGCCCCTCACTTTCACTAACCCACTGACTCTCACTGACCACTGGCTCTCACTGACCACTGACTCTGAACAGCTGGAAGTTATTTCTGCTCCAGGACAGTAACGCAGGGAGGTGCCCCACTAGATGACCACTGCCCACACTGATCTGCGCCTCATATCCAGGGTTGGGGGCTTACACTGAATCATAAACATAATATAACATTTCTGTCTTAGTCGTTATCTACATTCAGAAAAAAGAAAACATGAAGCAGAGTTTGAATAAGAAGCTTTAATGGCGGGATTTGTGCTTGAATTATTTTTAATTTTTGCTAAATGTATTTTTCTTTATATTTTATTTGCTCTACATTTTCTGCCCCAGCGTCCATACTACTTAGAGGTCCATGTTGGAGACGGATGGGGGCAGAGAGCCGGTACACGTGTCCTGTACATGGCATTACCCACAATCCTTAGATATAATCCGGTACAAAGCATCGCACATATAATGCCATGTTTAATTCATGAGCGGCCATGTCCATGATGTGCCGATCTGGGAGGGTTTAGTTGGAGAGTCCTCAGGGGGATTAATGAGTATCCAGCGAGAGACCGAGAGGGGAAGGGAACCAAGTTACTGATGGCGGCACCTCTGGCCCAGAGGCTGTAAAATGTTCACTTGTAGGTTTTATTGGACTAAAGGACAAGGGTTGGGATCCAGTAACTTCAGAGTAAATACTGATTATTACAGCGATATATATATGTAATACTGATAAAAATAGCCACATAACGAGAACAAACATACAGAACCCAGATGTACAGATACGTTTTATATTTAAATTAAAGTGTTTCATAAATATTATACTTACAGACAGCATGACACTGAGCTTTTATTTGAGGTTCACTAAAAAGATAATAATATTTTAGAAAGGAGCAAACATATAAATACATAATGTGATCACGTCGCTCTGTTATACGGAGTTTCCGGTTGGACAACTTTAGGAGCCTGTTGCGTGACAATGTCGCTGTTTCTTGGCTTCAGCCTAGATTTGGTGATCTGTTGCTTGACTTGTTTTCAACCTGTCTTACAACATTCTTAGAAACTTCTTCAATGGAAATCCTCTGGCACATAAAGCCCGCGCCTGTGAATTAAACTATGCAAGAACTGGTTGATCAATCAATGATGATGTCATTAGTAGCATTACGGCCCTATTATTCAATTCATACCAAGCATACCGTATTGGTCCGAATATAAGCCACGCCCGCATATAAGCCGCACCCGTAAAGTTCAAGGGGAAAAAATAGAAAAAAGATAGTACTCAAATATAAGCCGCACCCGTAAAATTGGAGAGAAAAAGATCTGCCATTGCAAGACACCGGCTTTCTATTAGTACTGTAGCTTTTTTTGCCGGTTACAGGCCTTACAGGATGTTAGAATCACTAAAACCGTAAATCGCTATTCAATACCGCAGTCTAAAGCACGAAAATCGGCACCCTTAACTCGCAATCGCGCAAATCGGCAGTAATTTTGCGTTCGCGAATAGAAGCCGCACATGTAACAAGCAAAGTTGGCAAATTGGCAATGATTTTTTTTGCGGTTGCGAATATAAGCCGCACCCGTAACTCACAAGCACAAAAATCGTGAAAAAGCTGCGGCTTATATTCGGACCAATACGGTATGAGGCGTTTCTTCTAATGAAAGACATAAAACATGGCAGCAATCGACTTCTAACACTAGAGATGAGTATAATGTAATGTATATGTATGACGTTTAGACATGACCTCTGTATAAGCCATATATGACACATCCATGTTATTGTGTGTGTGTGTGAGAGGGGCATTTATATTTCTGCAGGGGCAGGGCTTATAAGCTGTCTGTTTCTGAGCATATGCAGGGGAAGGGGGTAGGTGTCAAACTCTGAAAGCTCAAATGGTAACAAATACCCTCTTGGTTAGTATGAGACAGAGCACAGTAAGTACAGCAGAGTCTGTATCTTGATGAGCTGCAGAGGGACTGTTTGTAAGATTTTAGGAAACAGGGACATAAGTAGCATTCTATCTCTCCAGGCTACCCCCGCTAAGCTGTGCAGGGTGACGTGCTCCATTACTAACGCAGTGGCTGTTTTCGTCAGCACCGACGCCTCAGGGCACACTGTGAGTCTGAAGTCAGTGGACATCACAGAAATGAGGCGTGTTACTTCCGTGTATCTCTGTATTAGACATTATGCCTTAATATAAGCTTCATATAACCTGCTATGAATTACTAACAGGAGCCAGCGGCATATTTTTATTTATTTTATATAAATTTGTATTGATTTATAGTATATATTTTTACCCTGCTTATTGTGGCAGTAATGTCTGTATAGAGTTTGGGGAAAGCTATTTATTCTATATATGTGTCTAGTAATTAAGGATCCTCTGCCTAATATAAGAAGCTCATCATAAGATTGAAGCACTCATAGTTCTCTGGAATAAAACATTACTTTCTGACTCTCACATTACGTTATACTCCATGTTTATGTATAGTGTATACAATATAATTAATGTACACTGGCAATAAGGAGGCTGGGATCGCTGGAGGTGAAGAAGATTGACATTTCACGTGGAGATTATACTGAATGCGATCTCTATACCACATAACATTTGAGGTCTCTCCAGGTGACAGTCACAAACAGTTAAAAGTAACAACCACTAGGAGTTTGTGCGCCCTCTCTCCCTTGCCTCTTGTTTTTATACATATTCCAGACACCTAGGACATGAGGAAGCAGCACGGCCCCTGCACGTAACACGCGGCCCCTGCACGTAACACACGCTCCCTGCACGTTACACACGGACCCTGCACGTAACACGCGGCCCCTGCAAGTTACACGCGGCCCTTGCACGTAACACGCGGCCCCTGCACGAAACACGCGGCCCCCTGCACGTAACACACAGACCATGCACGTAACACACAGACCATGCACGTTACACGCGGACCCTGCACGTAACACGCGGCCCGTGCACGTAACACACGTTTTAACAATTAATAGAACAATTGTCCGTGCAAGAGCTGAGAACCTTCCAGAGCGCCGGTACCACATCAGGACATTCCTTAGGGCCAACTATACCCACTGGAACCAACCAGCCCCAGTATCTAACATATATATATTACACCCCATTAAATATCAATTCAAGTTTGCCCAAATCGTATGTTACAAGGTTCCCTGTACATAGGGTCAACTATATGTGAATATATACAAAGTAAGAGAAAACTGGGGGGTGAGTGATCAGAGGTGAAACAAGTGGCCGGCATGAGGAGGGGAGGGGTTATAAAACCTTAAGCCCCTCCCACAAATACAGGCCAAAGGGTTAGGGGGGCTGGCTATTATATTTGTACTGGGGCCCCAAGTTTGGGGGGGGGGGGGGAATTCCATTTCTGCTGGCCCCAGGTGTATATTTAGTAATTAAACGCTAAGGGCCTCATTCAATTACGATTTGGCCAATTGAATAGGGCTCTAAATAAGCACATAGCATATTTTTTTAAAGAAGTTTTTAGTTAGTGAAAACCTTGCTTTTGAATAGATGCTTACTAACTAAAAACTTCTTTAAAAAATATATGTTATGTGCTTGTTTAGAGCCCTATTCAATTGGCCAAATTGCAATTGAATGAGGCCCTAAGTGTTCTGTACTGTATGATTAAGCGCATATCATTGGTAGAGCCATTATTTAGTAATACAATGATAATAATGATGATTTATGATAATAAAATGTTAATTGATTTCATTTATAACTACATCAATATTAATTAATGATTTTAATATAAATAGATAGGTCACAAAACCTGAATTACTGCCCCGAGGAACTTGTCTTGCAATGAAATGTGGCGCCCGGTGAGTGGGGGTGACATATTTTATGGTGTGTGACCAACACTGGAATTTACTACAACTCCATATAATAATAAGGGATTTGGTCTTACCTAAAGGATCACACATTTTTGATAATGCATAAAAAAGATTAAGTTGAAGATTTGAAAAATGGCGTGTTTTGGTGGTCTTTGATATAAAAAGTGTTAGGGGCAGAGGTTTTTGTGGCTAATTTCATATGTTTTAACATAAAACCAGTTAAGCAAACACACACAGGTCATTCTGATAAAACTTAAACCAAATTGGTTCCAATTTACTAGCCAGGCTGAGGATGTTGCTTTAGGGTTCATTTTCTTAATATAATTTACTAGCGACTTGCCCGTCAAAAAATGATAAGATTGTAAGGCAGGCAATGGTGTTTGGTTGAGACATTAATTTTGTTGGTGTTCCGAGATCCTTCGGCGCTCATTGCGAGCCTCTGACTAAGCGCCTTCGGGGCTCATCGCGTGGCTGTTGGTTGTTTGTGTGCTATGAGCAGCGTTGGCGGACGTTTTTTGTATGCTAATGAAATAATTAATAAATTAATAAATGAATATACTTTACCTATTTTGAAGTAATATATGCAGGAAGCATTGTGCAGAAGAGCTGACAATCTGTTTTGATGTTCCTGCAGCATACAATGTAGATTTGCAGTGTTGTGGAGCTGATGTGTAAGTGTCAGCAATGTGTGCAGTGTGTAGTGTAAATAGGCTGCATGCGTGAGGGGAAGGCGTTAGGGTAGCTGTGTACTTCCTCATTGCGTAAGTTAGTGTTGTAAAATGACGGCGAATGTGTATGTGGTGCGCGGCTGTGGATGATGTAGCGTCCTTGTTAATAGTGTATCTTGGACCTTGTACGTCTTTTTCGGAAAATCCGTATGTGTTTCGCGGTGTTTTGCGTGTTTAGGCTCCTGTCGCCTTGTTTTCATTTTTTCGGCAGCCATTTTTTCTCTCGCTTACGGGATTTTTGGGTGTCTAAACTCTTGAATTTGGACTTAAATCGAGACATAACTTCAGTTGCAGAGGTCCTGGGTGAAACCCCCCCCCCCCCCCCCCCTCGGTGTGGGTAAGGTTTTTATGTATTTGTTGTGTGTATTTATTGTGTTTCGATTGTTTTGATGTGCGCGCGGGACAGGAGTTTAGGTCGTATTTTTGCGTCCTTGTTAATAGTGTATTTTGGACCTCGTACAGCTTTTTCGGAAAATCCGTATTTGTTTGGTGGTGTTTTGCGTGTTTAGGGTCCTGTCGCCTCGTTTTCGGGTTTTTTGGGCAGCCATTTTTTCTCTCGCTTAGGGGATTTTCGTGTGTCTAAACTCTTGAATTTGGACTTAAATTGAGGTGTAACTTCACTTGCAGAGGTCCTGGGTGCCCCCCCTCCCTTGCTGTGGTGAAGCTTTTTATGTGTTTATTGTGTGTATTTATTGTGTTTTTAATGTTTTCATGTGCACAGGGTTCGGGCGCTAAGGTTGTAAAGTCCCGCGGCTCGTGTTTGTGGATGCTAAGTCCGTAAATTTTGCGGTCGACGTGGGAGCCTGCACCTACGCAAATGCAACCCCTCACTTTGCGAGGGTCCGCATTTGAGGGCCTAAAGTCCGCAGTTGCTGGCAAGGAGCGCCTTCGGCTACGCAAGCCCGCATCGTTAGCAACGACCCACTTGCTCACAACTATATATGTGATTAAAATTGTGTGACTAGTGTGGCTTTTAAATCAGAAACTAAAGGTAACCTAACTCATAAAGTCAGGATTGGAACCATGGAGAAGAGGTCACAGACAGTAGTCAATAGGTCAGAGAGCCACCTGGATTGGGTACCAGTGTGGAAAGTTGTCAGAGAAAGCCAAGGGTCAAGAGCCAGAGAAAATACATCAATGGGTCTGGGGCCACCGGAAACAAAGCCAAGCCCAGTGCAGTCTAAATTATTTTTTACATTACATTTTTTTAAATTGCTGGTGTATATATGTGTATATGTGGTTATCTGAATGCGAGAATGGGAGGTTTGGAGAATATATGTTTTAGTTGTGCATCCTCTATTAGTTTAGGTTGTACCATCGGAGGCTCATACTCATGCACATCATCCAATGTAGTCTACATGATACAATGTACTATATGTGAGACGGGCTGTTACATTGGGGAAACCAGTCAGACATTACATATGAGGATGAATCTACACAGACATTCCATCAATAAGCACAATGAGGACAGTTACTGTACTCAATTTGGACACCACTTTTCCCAAAATAACCACTCCATACACATCCTGAAAATAAAAATACTCAGAGGTCAAAACACACAAGAAATAAAGGCCTTTGAAATGAAAATGACACTTTAATTTTTTTTTGTTTTCCCTGTTTTTTTTTTCCCCTCTAGTTTATTTCTGAGCTATCCATGTGTCTTCTTACAGTTTTATGGTACCTCAAACTTTCAACATGTACAAATATTTACAACCCTATTTACTTTGACCTACACTAATACAGACCAGTGCACAGGCCACTGAACTGCTCTTTCCTGTTATATCCTTTGACCACCTTTTGGACCTTCCTCTCTGCCACTTTCTCCAGTTTAGTCTTCAAGAGTTATGAAAAATCGTAAAAATGTTCCATCAAACTCAGAAGCAAAGGCAGTATAGGAAAATTTGGAGCCTCTTACATATTAATTGTGCCCTTAGACAGTTGGGAGCCAGATATGTATTTGCCCAATCAGGGGTTGTTAAGTAAGGATTTAGTTTTTAGAAGTTGTAACTTCAGTTGTATAGAATGTAGTCAATAATTGCGTGGGAACTTTCCTCAGTAAGCTGCGCCACTTATTGTGCTTTAGTAAACCACCTCGGGCTTCTCCTATACAAAGCTTTTTTTTTCTCCTTCAAATATAAACATAGAAGTTGGCTTCTTAGTTAATTTTATCACTAAATTAAATTCCTCTTCCTATGACAATAAGTTGAGGTCTTCATCACTGATATCATTTTTGTTTATAAGGCTATTTAAAATCACAAATAAAGATTAAGTTAAAGATATGATAATTTAATCGCTAGAGGTTAAACACAAATAATTGAGTGGAAAGCAAGCCACTTGACTGGCATCAAGACTAAAAATAAACTCCAGAGTATAAATATTTTTTTTATTTAAGTTATAGGGATCACGATAATTTTAACTTGAGTATTAAAATTTTTAAAGATATTTTTGTTTTTTCTTTTTTTGTTTGTCTTTTACTTTGTGATATTTTTTTTCTTCCAAACTTAAACATAAAGGTTGGCTTCTTAGCGTACTTTATCACCAAATGTAATTCCTCTTCTTATGGTAATACAATGAGGTCTTTAGCACTGATATTATGCTTTTGTATAAGACTACTTAAAATCACAAATATAAAGTTAAAGATATGAGAATTTAATTAATAGAGATTAAATTATATTAATATACATTTTTATTTTTTAGTTAGTTGAGATTAAAAAATTTACAAAAAGAGGTTTAACTATTGCTGTGGAGAGTTTATGGTGTAATAACTTCCATTTGGCCCTACTAAATGCCTTTTATAGGTAATTGAACAAAGGGTTCTGTATAGAATGACCAATAATGAACTTATAGTAATAAACTTGGCAACCACTAACTGACTATTTCTGACTTTCCAAAGCGGCTCTCCCATTTCTTTGGGAGCGCATCTTGGGAAAGATAAGATTAGGACTAATCCCTAAAGAAGGATTGGGTAACCCACATTTGTCATGTTTTTAGTGTTGTATTTGTTTGCAATGTATAAATGTAAATATGTATTAATGCTTAAATGTAAAGATTGCAATCTGCCTGCACGTCTAGGGGTTAAAGGTACAACTTGAGTTTCCATTGGATATAGATAAATAATGTCTCTGAAAATAATGAGTTAAGGGACTAAATTCCCCAGTTGAAAGAAATTCTATTATTAGGAAATTAAGGGATGAGAAAATTGATATAGCTTATTTGCAAGAGACCCATTGGGATTTAAACAATAAGGGTACCTTTGGGGAAAACTTATTTAGCTATAGATATAATTCCTATTTAAAAAAAAAAAAAAAAAACAAAGGAGTCTCAATATTTTTTAATAGGAACTTACTTATTGTTGAAGAATTTGTTAAAATAGACAATGAAGGAAGATATTTACTGTGGATGGGAAACATAAAACAATGAAAAATGTTCTATTCTAAATGTATATGCCCCTAACTATAACAAAAACACGTTTGTAAGCTCTACACTCAAGAAAATGTCTAAATATTTTCAAGGCTCAACTGTCATCTGTGGTGATTTCAATATGACTATAGACCCAAAACATGACAGAAATTCACAAAAAGCAATTAAAAATCTAGCAAGAATCAATAAGACATCTGAATTATTTTCTAGGAGCATCCTAAAAAACAATCTCTATGACTCGTGGTGAATATTTCACCCAAATCAACGTGATTCACATGTTCATAAGTTATATTCGATAATTGATTATTTTGTTTGTAAATGCTCTTACTATTGATAAGATTATAAAGGTGGATATAGCTCCAATTTCAATCTCTGACCATGCAAATATAACTCTAACTATTAAATTAAATATAAAATTAAGTGAAAGACCACAATGGAAGTTTGGTAAAAATACTATTCAAGAAAAGGGTAAAAAAGAAGCTTTAAAAAAAGAAATTGAAAAATTATTTGAATTAAATACAAAATCTGTTAACTCTAGGGGCATCTTATGGAACACCCACAAAGCTTTCATAAGAGGGGTACCTATTAAATGCAAAATACCAAAAAAAAAATACAAACAGGGCTCCCAGTAAGGTGCTTATATATAAACTTAAGTAATCTGGAAAAAATAAATAAAATTAAGTTTAATGAGAACACTATGAAAGAAATTAAATCTATACAGTTAGAAATAAGAAAGATTAATCAACACTTAGCAGATCAATCCTTGTGGCGACTACAACAAAAATGTTACCACTTTGATAATAAAGAGAGCAAATTATTTTGCCAATTTTTTTTTTATAAAAATGCGAAGAAATAGAATTTATATAGCTAGAGCTTTTTCGAGATTTTACCAGAAACTCTATAATCTAGAGGAAGGTCCAAACTATATAAGACCATCAAGTGCACAGATTGAGACTTTTTTGAGATAATGCAATTTACCTTCAGTTACAGCTGAAGAATTAGAAAAAAATTAGAAGAACCAATAAAAACTGAGGAAGTAGTAGCAGCTATTAAAAGCTTGAAACTTTATACTGCTCCGGGGCCTGACGGTTTTAGTCATTCCTTTTATAAAATATTTAAATAATCAATTGTAATCCATTTAACTGATTTAGGTGCCCGCTATCAGGGCCAGAGGCCGTAGGACTTTGGCGCTGATCTCGAGGCACGCAAGACTTTGAAATAATTATTACTTTAAAGGCCGATATTTTGTTCAAGCCCGTAACTCGGAAGCCGTCAGAAGACCACCAAAAGACGCAAATTAATTAAAAAACGTAACTTACAACCTAATTTGAGGCTTAATTGGCGTTTTTTAGAGATTGAAAAAAATGGAGGCCGTAAATAAGTAAATGTTTTCAAAAAGGCTCAAAACGAGGCCTAAGCCCGTAACACTTAGCCCATCAACGTGAGTCCCGCAAGACTTAGAAAATACTAGCAACGGCGCTCATCACGAGGCAATGAGTGCCGAAGTTGCTCATTGCGAGGCATGAAAGTGGAGGTTTGGACAACATCTGCAATGAGAGCTCATCGCAGGACTCGCGATGAGCGCCGAAGGTGCTCATTGCGAGGCATGAAAGTGGCGGGTTGGCAGAGGCCTGCAATGAGCGCCAAAGGCACTCATTGCGAGGCCCGTAGACGGTGGGAGAGGCTTGCAATGAGCGCCGAATGCTTGCATTGTGTGGCAAATAGCATTGAAAGCCTTCAAATTGTTTTGCCGTAATTTTTGGCTAGTATTAAAATAAATGTAGAAAGCAGTGGCCCCCCCAGTGGAGGGCCCCAGTGCAATGCACCACCTGCTCCAGCAGTAGATAGAAAATATTATCACTGAATGAGGATAATGAGCTGTGCATGGGGTGTATATTATTAACTTTTATATTATTATTTTATGGTTATTGCGCATTTTTTACGATTTCTCAATGTAATGTAATATATCTCCCAGCATTCCCTGTGCGATATGGCAGTAGAAAGACTACAGCTCCCGGCAGCCCATGCGCGTGGTGATGTGTCCTCGATCAGTTGGCAGTGGGTGTGTCTATTCTGATGCCTCTCGTGATTGGCCATGGCTGGCGGTTCTCTCCTCTGATTGGCTGCTGGCCCCTGTACATCTCAGGGTGGCCGGGAGTTGCTCTGCCTGTTTCTCCAAGGTTTGTCTCCCTCACACAGGTCAGAATGGCTGAGCTCGGACCCAAAAACAGTGGACACCTTACTGCCCTGGTGCTGGCACGGGGCGGCAGCAAAGGAATCCCGCTCAAGAACATTAAACTGCTGGCCGGAAAGCCGCTTATAGCCTGGGTACTGAGAGCCGCGCTGGACTCGGGCTGCTTTGATAGGTAACTATGGAGACCGGGCCTGGGGGGACTGGGGACCGTCCCCTGAGAGCGGCTTCTATAGGTTACCATGGGAACCGGGCCTAGGGACCAGAGTGATTACTGGGGGGATTCATCTGTAACCATGGAAACCGCACCTGGGGAGAGAGGATGGAGATGGGGACCAGGGATAGCACAGCATCCTGAGTGTTAGGGGGCTTTGTTATTGCCTAAAATTATATAAATAGTCCCTGTATGGGTCTGCCCACTACAGCTTAGGCATACACAGACTCTGTAGGGTTGGATGTATTGTATCTCATACTAGCCAATCGATGATCATCTCTCAACAACATGCAGCTGAGATATGGTCTCTGATAGGCTAAGACACTACACCACATCTAGCCCTACAGTGGCGGAGTCTGCATACACTGCAGTGGGCAGACCCATACAGGTACTATTTGTGTGATTTTACTCCGTATAAAGAGAGCTTATAAGCACTTCTTAATAAAATAAACTACATGCCAGTAAATAGATACCCAGGGATATTATATACATAGTAACACACCGGGACCTGCAATATCCCTTTAACTGAGTTTGACAATACAACTTGCACTGGAAAATTGTTCCACGTCGCTCCCAAACTTAATATGGAGCACATCAGACCGCAAAGTATCCGAAGCAGGGACAGGGGAGCAACAAATAATGGGACTGCAGCGCCAGTGGTGGGGGCAAGGACGGGAGAGAGGCAACACGGCACTAGATTATTATCCTTTCAATGTAACGCACCATCATGTTCCGCAGCGCTATAAAGGGGTTATGTCCAAAGCAAAAACAATACAAGAGAATGGAGGGCCCCACTGTGTATGCTGGGAGAGACCGAACAAGTACCTTGGACAGCCAAGATTAATTACAAGCTTAGACCAGACTAGTGCCCACCCTGAGGTCTAGACACAACCTGTACATGCTATCCAATTCATGCATCATTTTTACTGTTAATTTGAATCCACAAATAACCCCAACACATTATATATATATATGTGTGTGTGTGTGTATATATGACATGTATAGTTGTGAGCGTACGAGTTGTTGCTAATGCTTGCGGCTCGCCAAAGGCGTCCCTTGCCAGCAACTGTGACCCTCGTAAACTTTACGTCGCAACGCAAAAAACATACGAGACATGTTACCGCACATTACGACCTCGCAAAAATCAGACGCAACTCACGAACATTACAAAATTCAAACCACAATACATACACACAGCACATACATAAAAAGCTTACCTACAGCAAGAGGAGCATCCAGGACCTCAAAAATACAACTTACACCTTTATTTAACTAAAAATAAAAGAGTTTAGACACTAAAAAATTCTCTAAGCGAGAGAAAAAATGGCCGCCGAACAAAACGAAAACGAGTCTACAGCACTCTAAACACGCAAAACACCACAAGAAACTCGCAAAATACCACAAACGACCTATGGATATTCCGCTAAGACGCATACCACACATTACCCGCCATTTTACACCAATGCGGAAGTACACAACTACGCTAACGGTTTGGTCTTGCGCACGCACACTATTACACTGCACACGTTCATCACGCTTACACAGCAGCATGTATGTATGTATGTGTATGTATGCTAGCAACCCGTCAAAAAATGACAGCAATAAGATTGTAAGGCAGGTAATGCTGTTTGGTTGAGACATTAATTTTGTTGGTGTTCCGAGATCCTTTGGCGCTCAATGTGAGCCTTATGCTAATGAAATAATGAATACATTAATAAATGAATATACCTTAGCTATTTGGAAGTAATATATGCAGGAAGCATTGTGCTGAAGAGCTGACAATCTGTTTTGATGTTCCTGCAGCATACAATGTAGATTTGCAGTGTTGTGGAGCTGATGTGTAAGTGTCAGCAATGTGTGCAGTGTGTAGTGTAAATAGGCTGCGTGCGGGAGGAGAAACCGTTGGGGTAGCTGTGTAGTTCTGCATTGTGTAAGTTAATGTTGTAAAATGTCGGCTAATGTGTATGTGGTACACGGGTGTGGATGATTTAGCGTCCTTGGTAAGAGTTTATCTTGGACCTCGTAAGGCTTTTTCGTAAAATCCGTATGTACTTGGTGGTGTTTTGCCTGTTTAAAGTCCTGTGGCCTCATTTTAGTTTTTTTTCGCCGGCCATTTTTTTCTCGCATAGGGTATTTTTGTGTGTGTAAACTCTTGAATTTGGGCATAAATTGAGGTGTAACTTCACTTGCAGAGGTCCTGGGTGCCCCCCTTGCTGTGGGTAAGCTTTTTATGTATTTTTTTTTTGTCGTATGTATTGTGTTGTAAGGTTTTCAGGTTTGCGCTGTTTGGCCATTAAAGTCATATTCTTGCGAGGTCGGAATTGTTTTTTTTTTCTAAGTCCTGCATCTCATATTTTTTTCAGGCAAGTCCGTAAATTTTCCGTTCTATGTTCCGCGGTTCGTCTTTTTTTGGGTAAGTCCGTAGAGCCTCCACCTCCGCAAATGGTCATAGATGAGCGCCTACGGTTTCGCGAGGTCCGCAGCGTTAGCAACAATCCGCTTGCTCATATACCCTGCCAATATCTAATTGCAGCATCCTAGAGGTGTCCGCAACATAATGTGTATGAATTAACCCTTTCTCAGATGCATTTAACTCCTGACATGTCTTGCTGCTGTATATGGCTCTAATAAAGGTAAAGTCTTGGCTGGTCTTGTAACCTAATCCCCCCCCCCCCCCATCATGTGTCATCCTGTCTTGTGATCGCTTTGGGGCACACAGTACAGATGAGGCGGGGGGGGGGGCATAGAAATGGTTGAACTTTACTTTCTAAACCTCTCATTTTTTTTTTTTTTCTGTTTCTGAATATCTGTTGTTGTTAACCCTTTAGAGTTTGTCATTCTGAGCTCCTTTTATTTACTTTAAGTATTAACATATTTTCTGGATCTAAATCCCATGGGTAGCTGTTGCGTGAAGTCTTTCTGTGGCTACACCTTTTGCAAATACGTCTTTCCCTTATGGGACTTGTACCTGTGGGATTGGTTATGTCTGAGCCTTTCAGATGACACTCAAAAGGGAGTACAAAGGGAAGACTGTCCATGCAGTGTTTGCATAGGATTGATAAGAGCCGCACCATGAAGATAAGGAGGATACTTTGTAACGGCTATAAAACCCAACAGGTCACCTACATGATGAGTTTGGGCTGGGTGATGCATCATTTAGGTTCAAGCCAAACTGGTTTATCATAAAACGTCTTCTCCATTAGGACATTTGATGGCTAGAGGCTCCAATTTATTTTTATTACTTTATTTACTTCTGTTTTACTGCAGTTTTATTGCTTCTAAAATGTGATGATTATGGGAAGCCCGACCTGTAAGGCCCAATGCAAAGAATAAGCAGTCCTGAGGTGTGTTTCTGTGCTTTATAAAGTCACTGAATTGACGTATAATCTCCTGGCAGCCGACTGCCATTTGTGTATAGACTCAATCGGCTAAACTTCGAAGATCAACCTTTGTGTTTAATTATTTAAGGATAATGGGGCTAAAACGGATAATACTGCTGCACTTTATCTGCGCTGCGGTGCACTGTAATATGAACGGGAAACCTCTAAAGATTGTCGCATATACTGAATATTTAAAAGTATACAAGTGCCAAGTTCTATAAATGTTAATGAGAGTGCGTAATAAAGTAAATATAACGAAGTGATACAGATATAGGCCCCTTAGTGCGTAATTCTAAACTATTCGAATACATTATAATCTTTATTGATCTACATTTAAAATGCGTAATGTTTAAAAAAAAAAAAAAAAAAAATTCAAATGGTTAGATCTCAGCGTTCTCACAAATCTTTCCACGCTGTAAATTTAAATGATGACAAATAATTGAATAATGTTTATAAGACCTGGATTCTAAAGCTCAGTGGTCCACAGAACCGCCCCATATTATAGTAGTAAACCAGGTGAGAACTTTAGTAGAAAGTTTAGATTATTGGCCTAGTTTCATAATAATCGTGTTACTAGTAATCAATATGGCTATGATGTTCAGCAAGATTCCTCCTAACTGGAAGACCCTTCTAGATATAGTTTCAAATCTGAGTATAAATCCCTATGTACCGATGGAATAATTAGAGACATTATTGCTCCGTTGGCAACAGAATTAATACTTGTACCTGTGTGCTCATCACACTTTGGGCTTGTTTCAATCATAAGCCCGCAATATGATGGTAATACGCTGTATGTCTGTGGATGTGTTGCGGGCTTCCGTTGGTCTCCGATTGCAATGCTATTCAGTTGCCCAAGGCTGCAAGTTACTGGCCCAAAACTGAAACTGTAAACCATGCACTGGTTCGTAGCAATTCATAGTGGGAGGTCACGTCAATCAATTAGGTTCGGCGGTCCGATATGCGATAGGACTTGCAAACCCGCAAAATAAAGAATTATGAAAATTAATGCCAATACTGTTCTAGTCCATGTGGGGGGGCTGATATGTAATAACTCATTGATACCAAAGATCGATTTAGCCCCAAAATGAAACCTAAAAATAATTTAAATTTCCTGCCGATTTGCGGGCTTGAGAATGTTGTGCAATTAATTCTAATGTCTATCATCGCAGTGCTCCGAATAGGGGTTTGACCCCCTTATGGATCCTCTCTAGCACTCGTAGGATTTTCTCCTTCTTTTGTCGTTTTGAAAACATTTGCAGGCTTGGGGAAATTGAGCAGTTGAATAGCGATTTTGCGTTTTTTTTTTTTCTTCCATCGTAACTCTTGCGAAAGTAAATGATAAAATGCGTCGGGAGTCTGAAAAAATGGAGATGGTTAAACCCATTACTTACAAAGCCATAACCCATTTGCAGCCCGCAAAAAGACGCCAATATAATAATAATAATAATAATAATAATAATAATAATAATAATAAATTTAAAAAAATATCTATATATATCTCGCACACACATCTATACTTGCACATTAAGGGCATGATGGGTCTGTTTTTAAATTGTGCATATGAAGATTAAGTCAGGAGGGTTCTCTTAGGTTTGTAACCCTTATTACATTTACAGCCCCTATCCGCCTCTAATTTATCAATAATATATTTTAATTAAGCGCCTCTGTTAAGAAATACCTATAACTAGATTTTGGTTGTAAGAATTAATTAATAAAACAATTATTCAGACTGTATTTTTGTTTGCGTCACTGTTAAAACTACCTATTACCTCTTCACTTGGCATTAGTATTTTCTGTAATACTAACACAAACAATTGTTTGTTCTTTTTCCAGTGTTTGGGTTTCTACTGACCATGATGACATTGAAAAGGTAGCAAAGCATTATGGGGCCCAGGTGCATCGCCGAAGTACTGATGTCTCCAAGGATACCACGTCCTCCCTGGAAACCATTCAAGAATTCTTGAAGCATCACCCAGGTAAGTGTAACTGATCCTGTCTGACTCCCAGATACTTATGTTAATCTCTCAGTGTATCACCTTCATCAGGTGATATTCTAGATAATCCAGATGGGCGTGCCGTCCCATTCATCATAAGGTGACTAAATAAGAAGCTTTGCTAGAGATTTGCATTGAAATAGATATTACTCAAATACAATAAAATTATCCCCAAAAAATTCAGAGGAATTGAATAATTTTCCAAAGTGCATAACATTAAATTATTCACCAATATAATATGGGGAAAAAATAAAAAAATGTTTTCCCCCATACTATATTGGTCCATAACAAATAAGTTAGAACTTTGTTTCGTCCAAGGTGTCTTTTTTTTTATTTATTTTTTATTTAGGGAGTACAAGCATGTCTTAATTTGCAGCCTTTGGGTACGGTTTTAATATGTACAGTTTTTAGTATTAACATTCTTATTTCCCATTTTATAAGTAGTTCTCATGAAGAAAATAATTGATGCAGTTGGTTGAAATATACCACAATGCACTCCTACTTTAATCCAATACCACTTTATAAATGGTTCCTTATAGCATATACCTGTTTTACAACAGCTTTAATGTATAGCATGTATTATGCACAAGGTAAGAGACCGACTGTAAGCATACACCTAAAAGGAGCCATGCATGAAGTGGTATTGGATTAAAGAGTGAAAATGCATTGTGATCTCATTTGCATGCCCACGCCCAGTTTCCCAGAGTGAAGTGCATCAACTATTCATAGGAAATACGTTTTTGTTTTTTTTACTTTATTTTAGGCATTCAAATGTACCGCTTATAAGAACGAAATAAATGTTTTGTTATTAACTGGTTCTTTTTTTTTTTTTTTTTTTCTTATGTAGAAGTTGATATTGTTGCAAATATTCAGGCAACATCACCCTGTCTGCACCCAACTGACCTCCAGAAAGTGGTGCACATGATCCGCCATGAAGGTTATGAGTCTGTGTTTGCTGTTGTGCGTCATCATATGTTCAGATGGAGAGAAGTGAGAGAAGCAGGTAATGTCCTGTGTGTGCTACATGCCAGGGGGTACACCAGGAAAATGTCACATGTATGTTAATTAGTCTTGCTATTTCATCTTATACCGGAACATGTAAATGGCACTCAAAACAAATTTAGGCAATGTGCTGGTCACAAACTCGCCAGGTGAACTTAACCGGAACAAAATGGCAGCAGAACTCCGCCTTCAGGATTAAGGAAACGTGGATGTAGTATGCCCTCATTGGAATGACTGCAAGCCCTTTCTCAAGACAGAAGTTAATAGTTTAACACAGTGACCTGAAATAGTCTCAAGCGCAGGAATAATTTGATCACCGCCATGTCTCAACACTGGTGCCATGAAGATTATTTTTCTAATCGTAGTCTTTTTGCTGTGTAATACTTTCTTTAATCTGTTGGATAGTTTCTCCAACATATCCCCAGCCACATTTGATCAAATACATCATGGACCTTTTATCACGTGTAGAATATCCCTGACGTTGAATTATCTGGCCCTACAATTACATTATTTCAGTACACAATCGTAGCATGGGGTTGTACCAACTGCTTGTTTAATATCTCGTACCAACATATCATTAACATTAAGAGGTCTCATGTATGACAAGATTGGATTAAATGTGTCTAAATTATTCTGATCACATGATATCATAAGGACTTGCACATTATATACAATTTATTATTATTATTATCTTATTTAGATGGCTCCAACGTATTCCGTAAAGCTGGGTTGCAGTAAAACATGGATATGACCACACATAATTTGGCTGGTTCAAAAGGAGTTGATGACCCGGCCCTTGAGCTAATAGTCTTCCATACACTTTGTATAAAAGTGTGTTGTGTATGATTGAGGGTTAAAGGGTTAATGAAACAAAAGGTGAAATAATTAAAAGGAAGTAACAATGGCTCGTCAGATAATTAATTAATGGTTAAGTCTGTGTGTTTAGCAGATGTCATGGAGCCGACACCAGTAATAACATAAATAATGGGTACTAGGATTAGATTTCACCTCCTCATCAAGCAGTGGAACCGGATCATCCTGTTTTTTGGAGCCTCCCTTCATAATTAATTAGTGGTTAAGTCTGTGTGTTTAGCAGATGTCATGGAGCCGACACCGGTAATAACATAAATCATGGGTATTAGGATTAGATTTCACCTCCTCATCAAGCAGTGGAACCGGATCATCCTGTTTTTTGGAGCCTCCCTTCATCTAATGGCCAATTCAGGATCACTAACAAGTTGACTTCTCAGAAGTGAATTTGTCTTCTTTGAATGAAAGCTGCTATATAATGGTAATTTGCTGTAATACAACCTGATTTCTGGACAATTAAGTCTAGAAAACCAATTTGTAATTCATCAGCAGTTGTAGAAAATTGAATATTCAATGATTTATCATTTTAACTTACACTGAAATTTGCTACAGCATATCATTTTTTTTTTTTTTATTTCTAAAAAATAAATATATACTGTATTCTATAAAAAATGTGTCCATGTCAAGGAGCACCAGGTGGTAAATTAGTATTAGAAGTTTGTATTGATTCTGGTTTTTATTCTGCTATTTTGTGTAGGTGAATTCACAGTACCTGAGAATTTTAACCCCAAATTCAGACCCCGCCGGCAGGACTGGAGAGGAGAACTGTATGAAAATGGGTCATTTTACTTTTCTACAAGAGAACTTCTCACCCGGGGCGAGTTGCAGGTGAGCTATCATGATACTAAAGGTGGTATATATTCCTGGATGTTGCTAGGTATATCATATCCCAGGGTGTATATATTTACTGTTATGGACTTTATTTTATTAAGAAGTGATTATAAGCTCTGTATTTACTGCCTTAAAAACAAACAATTAGTCCCTGTATGGGTCTGCTGTAAGCAGGGTGGGATGTGCAGTGTAGTGTCCTAGCATATCTGAGACCATGTTGCTGAGATGGCCACTGATTGGTTAGTACGAGGCACTACCCAGCAAGTGCTACAGGGCCTGTTTCTTAATTGACTGCAATGGGCAGACCCATACAGGGACTGATTGTTTGATTTTAGGCAGTGAAAACCGAGCTTATGAGCATTTCTTAATAACATAAAGTATATGTCAGTAAATAGATACCCAGGGATATCATATACCCAGTAACATCCAGGAACCTTCCATATCCCTTTTTAAATGCAGACACTAGATAATGAAGATACACAACTTTTTTTCTTTTTTTTTTTTTCTTTTTTTTTAAATCTGTATTTAATTTTTTTTCTGTCCATTTTTACCCCATATTTAGATTTTTGGTTTCCTTTTTTTGTATAGTAAAATAAAATGTAAGTATTGGAGTGGTTATTTATAGGCGATTGCACAGATTATTTTAGGACTATGATGCTGTGTTAAAGACCTTGTAACAATAAAGCTTTGTTACTACTTGTGACCTTCCTTGCATACAATAACTCATAATAATCAACTCTCGTGTATTCTTGACTCTTGTAATACATGTTAAAGTCTGCAAAATGTGTGACATAATTATATTTCTGAACTGTAACCTTATTTATTTTATATTTTTTAAGTCAGGAAAATTGGCGTATTACGAGATGAAGCCTGAACACAGCGTGGATATTGATGTGGATATTGATTGGCCAATCGCTGAGCAAAGAGTAAAAAGGTAAAGGTGTTCATAAAGCTTTAGGCAGCAGTTTCTGCATTTTTATTTTATGTAAACACAATTATATACTTTGACATTCCTTAGTAGTCTCCTTGAATTTATTTTATTATGTTGGTGCCTCTGCTATAGCCTAGTGGCATCCATGATTCTTAGGTGGAAAGTGTGTGCGAGAGAGACGTGTTCACATTTCTTGAGAGCCATCCTTGCATTCATTGAGGACTGCAATCTGCTTCTGTGACTTCAAGGAGTAAGGGGTGTGGTGTCCATTTCAATCAGATAAAATTATTTAACAAATACTCTTGACGTCTTCCGCCCATTCTTCTACAAGTGGATAAAAGATACTCTCATGTTCCAGCATTTAGGAAATTATATAATGGACAAAATGGATTCCTCTGTCTTCAGAAATTTCGATTTGTCTAAAAAAATAAATGTCCATGGGTAGCTCACAGCAGTCGTTACTCTGATACATATTACACAAACAAGTGCAAGTGTTGTGTGTATTTATTTATTAATTATTATTATTATTATTATTATTTCTTTTTTTTTTTTTTTTAAACCATATTTCTAAAATTATTGCTAATTACCAATTGTAGAATTAAGAGATTCCAGTGGTGTCCCTGTGGCAATGGACATGGTACCAGACACAATGCCTGTGGATTATTTATTTTTTCCATTGCACCCCAGGGGACTCATTCAATTGCGATTTGGCTAATTGAATAGGGCTCTAAATAGGCACATAGCCTATTTTTTTTAAAATAACTTTTTAGTTGGTGAACTTCTATCCAAAAGCAAGATCTTCACTAACTAAAAACTTATTTTAAAAAAATGTGCTTTTTTAGAGCCTTATTCAATTGGCCAAATTGCAATTGAATGAGGGCCCAGGTATGGGATGTACCTATGTGCAGTCTACATGTACTGGGGGAAGTTAAGATAAGGGATGAGACTTGCTAGCACCACAGCCCCACACTCCTGCCGGGTTTTTTTTTTTTTTTTTTTAATCTACATTGTGGGCCTGGTACCTTAGTTAATTAGTGGACAATAAGAGAGACTCCGGGGCGAGGTTGGTTTAAGTTGGGTATGTGGACGTGTTGTTTCCTGTTTAATGTTTGTCTGGCCTCTTGTTCAGTGCCCTATAAATTGGATCACCCACCCCCATTAAATTCAGTTCTGGTCAACGATAATAAGTGTGAGAGCTGGACTTCATTAGCTCAGGGAAACTACTTTTTTATAATATACATTTACGCTATTTTGTAAAGAGAATCTCTGTACTGTGGTCACTGAGGATCGTCGTGCCCACAGAATCGAGGACCTAAATGATGGGTGTTCCAGAGCGTTCTGGTCCTATATCGTGTCCGTCCTCCATTTATTTGTAATCTGTACAACCCACACTTTATCTTATGTAACCATTCACTTCATTTATCAATTCTAGTATTAAAAATACTTTGTGACAAATTATCAGTAACTGATTGATCTTTTCTTATTGTTTTGTTTTTTCTAGATATGGTTATTTTGGGAAAAGTTGCGCCAAGGTGGTGAAGCTGCTGGTGTGTAATATTGATGGCTGCCTCACTGATGGCAGAGTTTATGTGAATCAAGATCAAGAATTAATGTCTTACAATCTCCGAGACTTGGATGGGATAAACATGTTATTGGAGAAGAAAGTAGAGGTAAAGAAACTTTACGTAAATTTCTGTGAGATACCAATGACAGTCTAGTGCCAGGTAAAGTTCTCATTTTTTATTTTTAGGATTGGATATGCGAGAATAGGCATAACATTAGATTTTCAGTTTGAAAAGGACTCTACTGATAAAAGGACCACAAAAGTCACCATATGTTCTCTGCATCATTAGATAGATGGTGAAAATGCATGTGGAAAAAGTGTTTTTTATATTTTTTAAACTGGTGCGGAACTCTTGGAGTTATCAATTGAAGTTTTAAGGCTATTTCAGGGTGTTGCCTCTATCTAAATGAGTAATGAGCTCTGTAGCGCATGGGTTGTTAGGAATATTAATTAGGATCAGGTGTAGAAGCTTTGAATTGGGCAGTGGCTAAGTCATTTGTAACTACTTGATTATATTCTAGCAGCTGGCGTAGTAACAGATCACATAGGGCCTCATTCAATTGCGATTTGGCCAATTGAAAAAAACTCTAAATAAGCACATAGCATATTTTTTTAAAGAAGTTTTTAGGTAGTGAAAAACTTGCTTTTGAATAGATGTTTACTAACTAAAAACTTCTTTAAAAAAATATGCTATGTGCTTATTTAGAGCCCTATTCAATTGGCCAAATCGCAATTGAATGAGGCCCCTAGAGCGGTAAGTAACGCTATAGGTTGTGAAGGCAAAAGGTCTTGAGTTCAAATCCCCACAGAAATGGATTTTTATTATTTACAGTTTAAAAATCAAATCAGAAATATGTGCTTTAGGTTATATAATAAATTGTATGTGTGTTTATCAGATTATAATTGTATTTTTTTTTTTATTTTAAAGGTCCGGTTAATCTCTGCAAGGAATATCCACTCTGCATTGATCTCTACTCTAAATCTGCCTTGTAAGGTAGAAATCAATGTTTCAAAGAAAAAAGAAGCTGTGGAAAAATGGATTACAGATATGGGCTTGTCCGACTGGAGCCAAGTGGCTTACATGGGTTAGTAGTACATTCTGAGTCTGGTCCTTTTTATAAATACCTTCACTAAATAATTGGAGGGAAAAAAAATAGTTTTGTTTCTTTTACTTCCAAAAACAAATAAATAAGTGTGTGTGGCATTTTTCGTGTTTTGTTGCCTCACAACCTGGAATTAGCATGGATTGTTTGAGGATTTGCATCATTTAATTCACAGAACATGCCACAACTTTGAAGATGTTTTTTTTTTTTTTTTTGTCAATACCACCTTTTGCGGCAATCACAGCTCCAAGTCGCTTTGGATAAGTCTCTATGAGCTCGCCACATCTTACCACTGGGATTTTTGCCCATTCCTCCTTGCAAAACTGCTCCAGCTCCTTCAAGTTGGATGGTTTGCTCTTGTGTACAGCAATCTTTAAGTCTGACCACAGATTTTCTATTGGATTGAGGTCTGGGCTGTGACTTGGCCATTCCAACACATTTACATGTTTCCCTTTAAACCCCCCAAGTGCTGCTTTAGCCGTGTGTTTGGGGTCATTGTCCTGCTGGAAGGTGAGGGTTCCATCTCAGACGTGATAAAGAGAGGTTAAACCTCTCGAAAGCTCGTCATTATAAATAAAACGTTTGTCTAATACAAAAGGTATCAAATTATATTGCAATACTCCTAAACATGGCGGTGGCAGCATCATGCTGTGGGGATGTTTTTCAGCAGCCGGGACTGGGAAACTGGTCAGAGTTGAGGGAAAGATGGATGGTGCTAAATACAGATAAACCTGCACCACTCTGTGCGTGATTTGAGGCTAGGACGGAGGGTCACCTTCCAGCAGGACAATGACCCCAAACACACTGCTAAAGCAACACTTGGGGGGTTTAAGGGGAAACATGTAAATGTGTTGGAATGGCCGAGTCACAGCCCAGACCTCAATCCAAAAAAAAAAAAAATCTTCCAAGTTGTGGCTTGTTCTGTAAATTAAAGAATGCAAATCCTCAAACAATCCGTGTTACTTCCAGGTTGTGAGGCAACAAAACATGAAAAATGCCAAGGGGGGGGGGGGGGGGGGGGGGGGGGTGAATACTTTTGCAAGGCACTGTATATATAAACTACTAGAGATTCACTCCTATTACTATAGGAGGGTATCTGGCCAATGGCGTCTATACTGATTGTAACCAGGCAATGGGTACACAGCAGTGTTTGTGACCATATTGGGAACAAATTAGCACGTCTTGCAGTTTTCATATTGTCATAAAGTAAATCCTCACTCTTATTGCTCTTCGCAGGGTGCAGCCATTCTGACGTGGAGTGTTTGAAGCTCGCTGGGACAAGTGGAGTTCCAGCAGATGCGTGCGTGGCTGCCAAGATGACGGATAACTTTGTCTGTAACTATAATGGCGGTAATGGAGCCATCCTGGAGTTTGCAGAGCACATAATGACTCTCTTGAGTGAGTCGGGCTGCTAAATGCAACAAACACAAGACTGAATCCACAAACTTCCTGCAGTAATCTTTGCTTCTGGCAAGGACCACTTATTTTTAATTGTCCATTTCTGTAAAATATATTTTTAAGATGCCAACCTACCTCTTTCTAATTAAGTTATCAAAAGGCAAATGAATAGATCCCCTGTATAGTGTAGGGATCAACTAAACTGGAATCATTTCTTGAAGTACATAAGCCTAGAACTAGTTGTACAGTGCAGCAAACTGGTCCAATAGGCCAGACTGAGATTGGTGGGCTAATCTGTGTCCTTGCCGTCCGTGTGCAGAACGGGGGTACAAACACAGACCATTAAATGCAATTGTTAATTGTAGGTATTAAATGGCCTTTACCCAGTTGTTGCAAACCAATCAATATTTACATTTTTTTTATTAATTTTATGATTAAAATACCAAATAAGATATATAAACGTAATGAGAAAATATGCAGTTTATTTTAATGACCATTTTTGAAGTTCCTTTATTATTATTTCCTGCTTTAGACCAGATTGCCTGGAGTTTACTATCCGTGATGCCGTTTACATTCATGATAAAAAAACAAACAAACTTTTTTAATGTTTACTTGTCCTGACTGGCCTCGTGGTATTTACCAGAAAGATGCATTTTGTAAATCTGCATTACAGGGTAAATGAAGCTGACTTGGCGGCAGTCATATTGGACACTTATGTTTCATGGTCCTTGCATAGGAGTCTTTTTTACATGTAGTTAACATATAAATCATTTTATGTAAGAAACTGAATGCAGGTTTTAATTTTCTTATAACCAAAGTCGTATTTATTTATATCTAATTTTGTGCAAGGGTTTTAATGAAGAAAATTAATGAAGATTATTATTTCTATTTATACCAGTGGTTATGTTTTATTTAGTATTTTGTTTAGTATTTTTGTTAATGTTCGATGAATTATGAAATATGACCATGTAATAAACTTTTATTTAAATGCAACAAGTCTGGCCGTGCAATCTCTGCAGATTAAAGTTTCACAAATTCTAATCTGCTTTACGAAGACAAAAGCAACTAGTTACCTCTCCGGGTACATGTGCAGTAGGCCAAAAGCTGGATCTGTGTCCAAGTAATGCCTTACGGTTACCCCTCATATATATATATATATATATATATATATATATATATATATATATATATATATACCTTGCTTCCAAAAAGCGGTTTGCCAATACTATATCCTCTAGTACTCGCCATTTTCTCTGCACCGTGTCCTTACATCAGAACCAGCACCTTACTCCCAGGAAACACTTTTTAAGTAAGGAATGAGGTGCCCTTCAACATGAAGCCCCCCTAGGCAGCTGTCTAATGACAAATATTGGTGAGGGTAGGAGGCAGAGCACACCTCCCAAATGGTCCTGTCCCTCTTAACCTCTCACATGTCTCTTTTGAAGGCCAGTCCTATATTTAATGTTAAGCCCTGTTTCACTACCCTGGCCATTTCCAAGTTCTTTCTAATTGTTTTCTCTCAAACTCCAAGATAAAGATCAAGGCCAAGCGTGCCGTTCTACACAATCTTTGTGTGCACATTTAGTGAGTGAGCCACTAAACGTATTTGACCGACACGGCATACCTAATGGTGGCAACACAAACAGTGTGTGGACTTTTTTTCAAGAATGTTTGTCCCTCTTTTTGGCAAATTGAAAGGTTGGGGGGTCTGATGGGTGAGGAGTTGGCACAGATATAGAAAGGGAATCTAAAGATGGAGTGTAGGACGGGCTGGGTGAAATCCATGCTACAAGATAGATGTCCTTGCTAGAAAATTATTAGCCAAAATGTACTTGCCTATAATCATTTAATGGCTTAAATCCACTCGAACTATGGGACCTACAAGCCCTCTCATTCAATTTCCGTTATCCGAAGAACAGTGAAATTAACTAAATTATCAAAGGACTCCAGATCTTGTTCAGTATAAGGAGCTTCCAACAGAAGGACTAGTTGCATTTATATTAGCCTGCTTTTATTCCAGTTCTCCAGTACCAGTTGTATCCTGTCTGTGTACCAGCCCAGTACCTGATGGCTCCTGTCCCCAAGTTCCTGGTTTTTCCAAACTGACGCTTCTTAGATCTTTGTGTTGGTGCCTTCAGCAAGAGAGATCTCACCATCTGTAGGTGTAGATAACTGACACCTGGCTAAAATTGCAACGGAGAGTAAGACTGATCCTAAAAAGATTTCTAATGAGCTAAATAGGTTCTTTTCTTCAGTATACACAAGGGAGGTACCAGTGGTTGGGACACGGCAACATAATGGGGCTACACTACCTTCACCAAATAATTGGGTACCGCAGGAAGAAATCCAAATGGGTTTGGGAAAAATAAATGGTAATAAAGCCCCAGGTCCTGATGGAATACATCCACAGGTACTGAGGGAACTGGGTTCTGTAATAGCCAAACCATTATATCTAATTTATCAAGATTCACTCAACACAGGGTCTCTACCAGATGACTGGAGAAAGGCAGAGGTGATACCTATATTTAAGAAGGAAGCAAGAGCAAATCCAGGGAATTATAGACCAGTGAGCCTCACTTCTGTAGTGGGGAAGCTTTTAGAAGGGTTAATAAGGGATAATATACAAGAATATGTCTATTTGAACAGGATTATAAGTAGGAGTCAACATGGATTTATGAGGGATAGGTCATGTCAAACAAATCTAATAAGTTTCTATGAGGAGGTTAGTAGGAACCTGGATCAAGGCAACTCAGTGGATGTAGTCTTTTTGGATTTTGCAAAGGCTTTTGATACAGTGCCACATGGAAGACTATTGTGCAAACTAAGGGATACAAGAATTGCAGTAAATATCTATTTACAGGGGATAACCTTGGGTTTCCTGGGGGCCCAGTGGTTAGGATTCAGTGCTTTCACCACTGCAACCTGTGTTAGATTCCAGTCAGGAAATCAAGAGGTCACAGCACACTGAAGCCAAGCAGAGTTGGGCCTGGTTAGTACTTGGATGGGAGACCACTTTGGAATACCAGGAGCTGTATGTTGTGCCCACTGGAAAAGGATCTGGCAACCCACTTCAGTATCTCTACCAAGTGGATCAGTATGACCATGAAAATAAAGATGTGCCTGGTGTGTTATGGTCCATGAGGTCACAGACAGTCGGACACAACTGAAAAATGTCAACACACATAAACATACAGGGGATAAGTACATAGCAAAATACAATATCAACACATTGCAGAAGAATGGAGGGCCCTGTCTTTGCATTCAAAGGATCCGATTTGTGGAAGCAGACCAGTAAAAAAAAACAAAATGGTAGACTCCACTTAAAATCTTTACATAATAGCTAAATAACGACTGTATTATTTTGACTTTCTAAAACCTTTTTGGCATATCATAAAGTGTAGTTCTTCAAAACAGTATGGGCTGCAGTGCATTTAGAGTACATCACAGAAACATATGACATCATCTAGATTCCGCCCACATGACTGCGCATTGTATCTATTTTTAGATGAAAATTTAGCAAAATTGGTAAATGTCTCCAGACAGCTCATCGCAGCACGAATACGCCGTGGAAAGAGTTAGTGGAAATAATTATTAATTTATTAGCAATATATTCCTGGATTGAAGAAACTGAGTATTTGCAAAGAGAGAAAGAAATGATCAGTTATACAAACGCCGGACAAGAACAACATTGCACTTAAAGGGCCAGTGTAAATGCGTTTCTATCAATCATGGCGGCTGCCTCTGGGGGGCACCGTATTTGGCACATTGCGCTTTATTCTCTATTTCTCTTTGCCGTGTCTCTCCTCCTCTCACTCTTCTTCATTCAGTCGCTTTCTCATCTTCTATCACACAGTTTATTTATTTCCGTTCTTGTTCTTACACAAATGTCTCTAACTGTTGTTGTCGTGTCCGACTCTCAGTGACCCTATGGACTGCAGCATGCTAGGCACATTTATCGTTCTGTCTCTGGTTGTATTTATCCATTAGGTTTATGGCAAATATATGGGAGTGGGTTGCCAGTTCCTTCTCCAGTGGATCAGGATTTGTCTGACCTCTCTGCTATGACCTGCCCATCTTGGGTGACCCGAAATGGTATAGCTCACAGCTTCATTGAGGTACTAACATGCACCTTCACCATGACAAGGTAGCAATTCCTAAGAGATCTCTACCTACTTCCCTGCTATCTTCCCCTCATCATCTTCTCTAGTCGTACAGCTCTTCACACTTCTTCTGCTGTCCCCTGGTTCCTTTCTCTACTCCCCTCCTTCTCCCTTTATTTCCATGCTGCTTCTTCTCATGCTCTCATTCTCTGTCATTGTGTTACTTCTCATTCCCTCCTTTTTTCTCTCCAATCTCTCATTCTCTGTTGTTGTGTTACTTCTCATTCCCTCCTTCTTTCTCTCCGATCTCTCATTCTCTGTCATTGTGTTACTTCTCATTCCCTCCTTCTTTCTCTCCGATCTCTCATTCTCTGACGTTGTGTTACTTCTCATTCCCTCCTTCTTTCTCTGATCTCTCATTCTCTGTCATTGTTTTACTTCTCATTCCCTCCTTCTTTCTCTCCGATCTCTCGTTCTCTGTCGTCATGTTACTTCTCATTCCCTCCTTCATTCTCTCCGATCTCTCGTTCTCTGTCGTCGTGTTACTTCTCATTCCCTCCTTCTTTCTCTCCGATCTCTCGTTCTCTGTTGTCGTGTTACTTCTCATTCCCTCCTTCTTTCTCTCCGATCTCTCGTTCTCTGTCATCGTATTACTTCTCATTCCCTCCTACTTTCTCTCTGATCTCTCATTCTCTGTCGTCGTGTTACTTCTCATTCCCTCCTTCTTTCTCTCCGATCTCTCGTTCTCTGTCATCGTGTTACTTCTCATTCCCTCCTACTTTCTCTCTGATCTCTCATTCTCTTTCGTCGTGTTACTTCTCATTCCCTCCTTCTTTATCTCCGATCTCTCATTCTCTGTCATTGTGTTACTTCTCATTCCCTCCTTTGTTCTCTCCAATCTCTCATTCTCTGTCGTTGTGTTACTTCTCACTCCCTCCTTCTTTCTCTCCAATCTCTCATTATCTGTTGTTGTGTTACTTCTCATTCCCTCCTTCTTTCTCTCTCCGATCTCTCATTCTCTGTCATTGTGTTAATTTTCATTCCCTCCTTCTTTTTCTCCGATCTATCATTCTCTGTTGTTGTGTTACTTCTCATTCCCTCTTTCTTTCTCTCCGATCTCTCATTCTCTGTCGTTGTGTTACTTCTCACTCCCTCCTTCTTTCTCTCCAATCTCTCATTATCTGTTGTTGTGTTACTTCTCATTCCCTCCTTCTTTCTCTCTCCGATCTCTCATTCTCTGTCATTGTGTTAATTTTCATTCCCTCCTTCTTTTTCTCCGATCTATCATTCTCTGTTGTTGTGTTACTTCTCATTCCCTCTTTCTTTCTCTCCGATCTCTCATTCTCTGTCATTGTGTTACTTCTCATTCCATCCTTTTTTCTATCTGATCTCTCATTCTCTGTCTTTGTATTACTTCTCATTCCCTCCTTCTTTCTCTCCAATCTCTCATTCTCTGTTGTTGTGTTACTTCTCATTCCCGCCTTCTTTCTCTCCGTTCTCTCATTCTCTGTCGTTGTGTTACTTCTCATTCCCTCCTTCTTTCTCTACGATCTCTCATTCTCTGTCGTTGTGTTACTTCTCATTCCCTCCTTCTTTCTCTCCAATCTCTCATTCTCTGTTGTTGTGTTACTTCTCATTCCCTCCTTCTTTCTCTCCAATCTCTCATTCTCTGTTGTTGTGTTACTTCTCATTCCCTCCTTCTTTCTCTACGATCTCTCATTCTCTGTCGTTGTGTTACTTCTCATTCCCTCCTTCTTTCTCCCCGATCTCTCATTCTCTGTCATTGTGTTACTTTTCATTCCCTCCTTCTTTTTCTCCGATCTCTCATTCTCTGTTGTTGTGTTACTTTGCATTCCCTCCTTCTTTTTCTCCGATCTCTCATTCTCTGTTGTTGTGTTACTTTTCATTCCCTCCTTCTTTTTCTCCGATCTCTCATTCTCTGTTGTTGTGTTACTTTGCATTCCCTCCTTCTTTCTCTCCGATCGCTCATTCTCTGACGTTGTGTTACTTCTCATTCCCTCCTTCTTTCTCTCCGATCTCTCATTCTCTGTTGTCGTGTTACTTCTCATTCCTTCCTTCTTTCTCTCCGATCTTTCATTCTCTTTCATTGTGTTACTTCTCATTCCCTCCTTCTTTCTCTCCGATCTCTCGTTCTCTGTCGTTGTGTTACTTCTCACTCCCTCCTTCTTTCTCTCCGATCTCTCGTTCTCTGTCGTCGTGTTACTTCTCATTCCCTCCTTCATTCTCTCCGATCTCTCGTTCTCTGTCGTCGTGTTACTTCTCATTCCCTCCTTCTTTCTCTCCGATCTCTCGTTCTCTGTCATCGTGTTACTTCTCATTCCCTCATTTTTTCTCTCCGATCTCTCATTCCCTATTGTCGTGTTACTTCTTTCTCTCAGATCTCTCATTCTCTGTCATTGTGTTAATTCTCATTCCCTCCTTTTTTCTCTCCGATCTCTCATTCTCTGTCGTTGTGTTGCTTCTTATTCCTTCCTTCTTTCTCTCTGATCTTTTATTCTCTGTCATTGTGTTAATTCTCATTCCCTCCTCCTTTCTCTCCAATCTCTCATTCTCTGTCGTCGTGTTACTTCTCATTCCCTCCTTCTTTCTCTCCAATCTCTCATTTTCTGTCTTTGTGTTACTTCTAATTCCCTCCTTCTTTCTCTCCGATCTCTCATTCTCTGTCATTGTGTTATTTCTCATTCCCTCCTTCTTTCTCTCCGATCTCTCATTCTCTGTCATTGTGTTACTTCTCATTCCCTCGTTTTTTCTCTCCGATCTCTAATTCTCTGTCGTTGTGTTACTTCTCATTCCCTCCTTCTTTCTCTCCGATCTCTTAATCTCTGTCGTTGTGTTACTTCTCATTCCCTCCTTCTTTCTCTCCGATCTCTCATTCTCTGTCGTTGTGTTGCTTCTCATTCCCTCCTTTTTTCTCTCCGATCTCTCATTCTCTGTCGTTGTGTTGCTTCTCATTCCTTCCTTCTTTCTCTCCGATCTCTTATTCTCTGTCGTTGTGTTACTCCTCATTCCCTCCTTCTTTCTCTCTGATCTTTTATTCTCTGTCGTCATGTTACTCCCTCCTCCTTTCTCTCCAATCTCTTATTCTCTGTCGTCGTGTTACTTCTCATTCCCTCCTTCTTTCTCTCCGATCTCTCATTTTCTGTCGTCGTGTTACTTCTCATTCCCTCCTTCTTTCTCTCCGATCTCTCCTTCTCTGTCGTCGTGTTATTTCTAATTCCCTCCTTCTTTCTCTCCGATCTCTCATTCTCTGTCATTGTGTTACTTCTCATTCCCTCGTTTTTTCTCTCATTCTCTGTCGTTGTGTTACTTCTCATTCCCTCCTTCTTTCCCTCCGATCTCTCATTCTCTATTGTCGTGTTACTTCTTATTCCCTCCTTCTTTCTCTCCGATCTCTCATTCTCTGTCATTGTGTTACTTTTCATTCCCTCCTTCTTTTTCTCCGATCTATCATTCTCTGTTGTTGTGTTACTTCTCACTCCCTCCTTCTTTCTCTCCGATCTCTCGTTGTGTTACTTTTCATTCCCTCCTTCTTTCTCTCCAATCTCTCATTCTCTGTCGTCGTGTTACTTCTCATTCCCTCCTTCTTTCTCTCCTATCTCTCATTCTCTGTCGTTGTGTTACTTCTCATTCCCTCCTTCTTTCTCTCCGATCGCTTATTCTCTGACGTTGTGTTACTTCAGTTCTCATTCCCTCCTTCTTTCTCTCCGATCTCTCATTCTCTGTTGTCGTGTTACTTCTCATTCCCTCCTTCTTTCTCTCCGATCTCTCATTCTCTGTCATTGTGTTACTTCTCATTCCCTCCTTCTTTCTCTCCAATCTCTCGTTCTCTGTCGTTGTGTTACTTCTCACTCCCTCCTTCTTTCTTTCCGATCTCTCGTTCTCTGTCGTCGTGTTACTTCTCATTCCCTTCTTCATTCTCTCCGATCTCTCGTTCTCTGTCGTCGTGTTACTTCTCCTTCCCTCCTTCTTTCTCTCCCATCTCTCGTTCTCTGTCGTCGTGTTACTTCTCCTTCCCTCCTTCTTTCTCTCCGATCTCTCATTCTCTGTCGTTGTGATTCTTCTCATTCCCTCATTTTTTCTCTCCGATCTCTCATTCTCTGTCATTGTGATACTTCTCAATCCCCCCTTTTTTCTCTCCGATCTCTCATTCTCTGTCGTTGTGTTGCTTCTCATTCCTTCCTTCTTTCTCTCCGATCTCTTATTCTCTGTCGTCGTGTTACTTCTCATTCCCTCCTTCTTTCTCTCAGATCTCTCATTCTCTGTCATTGTGTTACTTCTCATTCCCTCCTTTTTTCTCTCCGATCTCTCATTCTCTGTCGTTGTGTTGCTTCTCATTCTCTCCTTCTTTCTCTCCGATCTCTCATTCTCTGTCGTCGTGTTACTTCTCATTCACTCCTTCTTTCTCTCCGATCTCTCATTTTCTGTCGTCGTGTTACTTCTCATTCCCTCCTTCTTTCTCTCCGATCTCTCCTTCTCTGTCGTCGTGTTATTTCTCATTCCCTCCTTCTTTCTCTCCGATCTCTCATTCTCTGTCATTGTGTTACTTCTCATTCCCTCGTTTTTTCTCTCATTCTCTGTCGTTGTGTTACTTCTCATTCCCTCCTTCTTTCTCTACGATCTCTCATTCTCTGTCGTTGTGTTACTTCTCATTCCCTCCTTCTTTCTCTACGATCTCTCATTCTCTGTCGTTGTGTTACTTCTCATTCCCTCCTTCTTTCTCCCCGATCTCTCATTCTCTGTCATTGTGTTACTTTTCATTCCCTCCTTCTTTTTCTCCGATCTCTCATTCTCTGTTGTTGTGTTACTTTGCATTCCCTCCTTCTTTTTCTCCGATCTCTCATTCTCTGTTGTTGTGTTACTTTGCATTCCCTCCTTCTTTTTCTCCGATCTCTCATTCTCTGTTGTTGTGTTACTTTTCATTCCCTCCTTCTTTTTCTCCGATCTCTCATTCTCTGTTGTTGTGTTACTTTGCATTCCCTCCTTCTTTCTCTCCGATCGCTCATTCTCTGACGTTGTGTTACTTCTCATTCCCTCCTTCTTTCTCTCCGATCTCTCATTCTCTGTTGTCGTGTTACTTCTCATTCCTTCCTTCTTTCTCTCCGATCTTTCATTCTCTTTCATTGTGTTACTTCTCATTCCCTCCTTCTTTCTCTCCGATCTCTCGTTCTCTGTCGTTGTGTTACTTCTCACTCCCTCCTTCTTTCTCTCCGATCTCTCGTTCTCTGTCGTCGTGTTACTTCTCATTCCCTCCTTCATTCTCTCCGATCTCTCGTTCTCTGTCGCCGTGTTACTTCTCATTCCCTCCTTCTTTCTCTCCGATCTCTCGTTCTCTGTCATCGTGTTACTTCTCATTCCCTCATTTTTTCTCTCCGATCTCTCATTCTCTATTGTCGTGTTACTTCTTTCTCTCAGATCTCTCATTCTCTGTCATTGTGTTAATTCTCATTCCCTCCTTTTTTCTCTCCGATCTCTCATTCTCTGTCGTTGTGTTGCTTCTCATTCCTTCCTTCTTTCTCTCTGATCTTTTATTCTCTGTCGTCGTGTTACTCCCTCCTCCTTTCTCTCCAATCTCTCATTCTCTGTCGTCGTGTTACTTCTCATTCCCTCCTTCTTTCTCTCCAATCTCTCATTTTCTGTCTTCGTGTTACTTCTAATTCCCTCCTTCTTTCTCTCCGATCTCTCATTCTCTGTCATTGTGTTATTTCTCATTCCCTCCTTCTTTCTCTCCGATCTCTCATTCTCTGTCATTGTGTTACTTCTCATTCCCTCGTTTTTTCTCTCCGATCTCTAATTCTCTGTCGTTGTGTTGCTTCTCATTCCCTCCTTCTTTCTCTCCGATCTCTGATTCTCTGTCGTTGTGTTACTTCTCATTCCCTCCTTCTTTCTCTCCGATCTCTCATTCTCTGTCGTTGTGTTGCTTCTCATTCCCTCCTTTTTTCTCTCCGATCTCTCATTCTCTGTCGTTGTGTTGCTTCTCATTCCTTCCTTCTTTCTCTCCGATCTCTTATTCTCTGTCGTTGTGTTACTCCTCATTCCCTCCTTCTTTCTCTCTGATCTTTTATTCTCTGTCGTCGTGTTACTCCCTCCTCCTTTCTCTCCAATCTCTTATTCTCTGTCGTCGTGTTACTTCTCATTTCCTCCTTCTTTCTCTCCGATCTCTCATTTTCTGTCGTCGTGTTACTTCTCATTCCCTCCTTCTTTCTCTCCGATCTCTCCTTCTCTGTCGTCGTGTTATTTCTAATTCCCTCCTTCTTTCTCTCCGATCTCTCATTCTCTGTCATTGTGTTACTTCTCATTCCCTCGTTTTTTCTCTCATTCTCTGTCGTTGTGTTACTTCTCATTCCCTCCTTCTTTCCCTCCGATCTCTCATTCTCTATTGTCGTGTTACTTCTTATTCCCTCCTTCTTTCTCTCCGATCTCTCATTCTCTGTCATTGTGTTACTTTTCATTCCCTCCTTCTTTTTCTCCGATCTATCATTCTCTGTTGTTGTGTTACTTCTCACTCCCTCCTTCTTTCTCTCCGATCTCTCGTTGTGTTACTTTTCATTCCCTCCTTCTTTCTCTCCAATCTCTCATTCTCTGTCGTCGTGTTACTTCTCATTCCCTCCTTCTTTCTCTCCTATCTCTCATTCTCTGTCGTTGTGTTACTTCTCATTCCCTCCTTCTTTCTCTCCGATCGCTTATTCTCTGACGTTGTGTTACTTCAGTTCTCATTCCCTCCTTCTTTCTCTCTTATCTCTCATTCTCTGTCATTGTGTTACTTCTCATTCCCTCCTTCTTTCTCTCCAATCTCTCGTTCTCTGTCGTTGTGTTACTTCTCACTCCCTCCTTCTTTCTCTCCGATCTCTCGTTCTCTGTCGTCGTGTTACTTCTCATTCCCTTCTTCATTCTCTCCGATCTCTCGTTCTCTGTCGTCGTGTTACTTCTCCTTCCCTCCTTCTTTCTCTCCGATCTCTCGTTCTCTGTCGTCGTGTTACTTCTCCTTCCCTCCTTCTTTCTCTCCCATCTCTCGTTCTCTGTCGTCGTGTTACTTCTCCTTGCCTCCTTCTTTCTCTCCGATCTCTCATTCTCTGTCGTTGTGATTCTTCTCATTCCCTCATTTTTTCTCTCCGATCTCTCATTCTCTATTGTCTTGTTACTTCTCATTCCCTCCTTCTTTCTCTCAGATCTCTCATTCTCTGTCATTGTGTTACTTCTCATTCCCTCCTTTTTTCTCTCCGATCTCTCATTCTCTGTCGTTGTGTTGCTTCTCATTCCTTCCTTCTTTCTCTCCGATCTCTTATTCTCTGTCGTCGTGTTACTTCTCATTCCCTCATTTTTTCTCTCCGATCTCTCATTCTCTATTGTCGTGTTACTTCTCATTCCCTCCTTCTTTCTCTCAGATCTCTCATTCTCTGTCATTGTGTTACTTCTCATTCCCTCCTTTTTTCTCTCCGATCTCTCATTCTCTGTCGTTGTGTTGCTTCTCATTCTCTCCTTCTTTCTCTCCGATCTTTTATTCTTTGTCGTCGTGTTACTCCCTCCTTCTTTCTCTCCAATCTCACATTCTCTGTCGTCGTGTTACTTCTCATTCCCTCCTTCTTTCTCTCCGATCTCTCATTTTCTGTCGTCGTGTTACTTCTCATTCCCTCCTTCTTTCTCTCCGATCTCTCCTTCTCTGTCGTCGTGTTATTTCTCATTCCCTCCTTCTTTCTCTCCGATCTCTCATTCTCTGTCATTGTGTTACTTCTTATTCCCTCGTTTTTCTCTCATTCTCTGTCGTTGTGTTACTTCTCATTCCCTCCTTCTTTCCCTCCGATCTCTCATTCTCTATTGTCGTGTTATTTCTCATTCCCTCCTTCTTTCTCTACGATCTCTCATTCTCTGTCATTGTGTTACTTTTCATTCCCTCCTTCTTTTTCTCCGATCTATCATTCTCTGTTGTTGTGTTACTTCTCATTCCCTCTTTCTTTCTCTCCGATCTCTCATTCTCTGTCATTGTGTTACTTCTCATTCCATCCTTTTTTCTATCTGATCTCTCATTCTCTGTCTTTGTATTACTTCTCATTCCCTCCTTCTTTCTCTCCAATCTCTCATTCTCTGTTGTTGTGTTACTTCTCATTCCCGCCTTCTTTCTCTCCGTTCTCTCATTCTCTGTCGTTGTGTTACTTCTCACTCCCTCCTTCTTTCTCTACGATCTCTCATTCTCTGTCGTTGTGTTACTTCTC